>OV651819.1:46477159-46677559 GCA_927349885.1 Psylliodes chrysocephalus
AAAAATAAATAAAAATAAATAAAAATAAATAAAAATAAATAAAAATATATAAAAATAAATAAAAATAAATAAAAATAAACAAAAATAAATAAAAATAAATAAAAATAAATAAAAATAAATAAAAATAAATAAAAATAAATAAAAATAAATAAAAATAAATAAAAATAAAAAAATAAATAAAAATAAATAAAAATAAATAAAAATAAATAAAAATAAATAAAAATAAATAAAAATAAATAAAAATAAATAAAAATAAATAAAAATAAATTAAATTAAAATAAATAAAAATAAATAAAAATAAATAAAAATAAATAAAAATAAATAAAAATAAATAAAAATAAATAAAAATAAATAAAAATAAATAAAAATAAATAAAAATAAATAAAAATAAATAAAAATAAATAAAAATAAATAAAAATAAATAAAAATAAATAAAAATAAATAAAAATAAATAAAAATAAATAAAAATAAATAAAAATAAATAAAAATAAATAAAAATAAATACAAATGAATAGTACAATTAATTTAAAACAAATAAGTGAAACTTCTTACGAAAACCGATATTTCTCGAAATTCCGACATCACGATAGCCTAAGGGAGAACTGCTTTTCTCAAGGACGGTTTTATGTGACCTGTTAGATGGTCAGTTCCGCATGAAATCTGGTGATATTAGCAGATGAGAGCCGTACCAAAAATGTGGTATAAATGAAGATTCTCAATTAGATTACTATACTTAATTGACTATCACAAACATATCATAAAAACATATCGCTCCTTTTTTGGTAAGTCATGCATTTTTTATAATAAAAACACGACTCCACGCGTGCGAAGGCGAGGACAACAGCTAGTGCATTAACAAAATAATTTCTCAGTTAGTTCACAAACACCCAAAATTTATTAATAAATAATTTGTTAAAACCGCTAGTGTTTGCATATTAAATAAGAAAAATCTGCTAAATCAACTAAATAAATAAAAGTTTTAAACACAGCGGTTTGCACAAATAATAATCTTGTAGAAATATAAATATGACCATGATCATGACTATGAATCTTAACTTTTGACTCCGGAATACGAAACTCATTTTTCAATAGAAAAATGATCCAAATTCCTATACAAAAAAAGTTCAGAATAGACCCCCTGGTAGAAAAAAGCTTTAAAAAATGAACAATATTTTTGACACTGGCATAATTCAGTATTTATAAAATTTATTAGCAAAAAAATACCGTCTATGGTTAATATTTCCAATACTCTGATTTGTGTTTATATTTCATAATACTGTTTAAATTTGTAAACTTTTTCGTTCTAGTGTGACTAAATGACATTTCGATTCCGAATTAAGTGTACTATAAAGTTACCATTACAACAATAGTGACTTTGGAAAAGCAGTATTAATTTCTTTGCTTTAATCACTCGTACTTAACTAAAGTACCTACTTGTTTTAGGAAAACATGAACCTAGGTATATATTTTTATATGAAATAGTTTTATAGCACCTACATTTAATTTGTTTATGGAATACAGTTTACCTTTTAGTAAGATACATTTTTCCCTAACAGAAAATGTAACCCGTAAATACTTTAACCGTAAAACAACTGTCTTCTTCCTAAAAATCAAACGAAAAAAACCCTATAAGAATTTACTACTCAAGACGACGCTATTCCAAAGTTCTTCAAGTTCAATAAAAACTTAACTCTTTAAACACAAAAGCTAATAAAATAATTCCTTTCTGTTCTTGTAACAATTTCGTTCCACGTAATACAACGATTTACTTTGTATTGTATCGAATTAAAATGAGCTATTAAACCAAATTCTTGGCCTAACTCCGTACGTATACTTTTACCTGATGAAGATTTTTAAATGGCAATGGATCTTTTGCACTAATCAAATGAGAATTAAATAAATAAGTGGAGGATCAATGAAGACAAGGAAACACAAATCAGCTCCACATTGTTTCGGTAATACAGATAACCAATTAATGATGATGGTAATGAATTGTCTTTCTTTTCCCCATTTAAAGGATAATAATAATAATAATAATAATAATAATAAAAGCATATTTCAACAGGTAATAGGTACCTAATAATAATCATATTATCTATTGTAACAACATGATCGGCTATAAACGAGAGCCGGCAACGCTGTTATCCATATATGCCAAAAGGTAATGCATATTAGCTTAGTATTTTTTTTAAGCTTTTAAGAGTCATTAACCCATACCTGATCGATTTCAACTTTGTGTCGAGACTTGTGTTATTATAATAGATATACCCAGCATTTATTCATTCTAAACACGAATTGGGTAACTTTGACATTAGTTTTTTTCTCGCATTGTACATAACTTTTTTAATATTGTATAAATCTCTATTTTCTATTGTATCACTTATATTGTCATATAAAACATCCCGTATAATTTTATTTCAATTTGAACTAATGTCTTTAGTAGCTTTTCGTTTAGCAGCAACTTTAATTATTTCTCTCTGATATGTCGATGAAGACATTTCGGTAAGGTTGTTTATTTATTTGTAATTACATCACCAAAACATATTATGCCAATTACAGGGTGACGGGAAAATGTACAAAAAAACAAAATTAAGTTAGAAAATAAAAGTAAACATTTATACAAAAAAGCATCAAAATATGTTGTGCATAAGTTACAGATGTACGCTTGAAAAAAAAAACAATATGGGAAAAAGAAGCATATGTCTATAAAAATGCTTTTCAATTTAACAATTTGAAAATTAAAATAAGTAAGTTTTGACACATTGAATTAAAAGTTCTATAAAACAGTTATAAAAAAATAAAAAATAAAATATTAATTATTGTATGATTATTATTATTGTTATACTAGTTTTTATTAAGATTAGGAATTGATTTTTTTTTTTGGGCTAGTACAAAATATATCTAGGCGATCCTCCAGATCATGATAAACTTTGACCATTTGATGTATTTCCCAACGCCGCTTTAAGAGCAGCACTGTTAATTAGAACCCACAATTGATTTTTATGCACAATCCTAGAAAAATACATTTGTAACTAACCAATTTTTGTACATATGAGTGCAATTGACGTTCACCCGAAGACTATAACTTTTGTTAATGAACGAATTTACAGGTAGAAATGCAGAAAATGATGACGAGCTCACCAGACTATAATACTATACAAACGAATGAGAATATTTATCTATTTCTTGACTTGAGCTATCTCGGTCGTTCGTGTTCATTCACAACTTTTATCCTATTATATTTTCTTTTCATTGTTATACCTACAAAATACAATTCCCGGTAAGGTTCGTTTCTTCATCTTTCTTTGTCTGCCATTGAGTTACTGTTGCATTCAGTTCGGACAAATTTTATTCGTTGTTGGGAAAATAAATATGTGTCGAGCGAAATAGAAGGGGCACTTTAGTTTGTAATCATACTAAATTAATCCTTTTCAAAGTAGTTTTGTTCTTTGGTAGCTAGATATTGAATTTATGCAAGAGTAATTCGGAATTACGGTTCTTTGTTGTTAAGTTAATAATGCATTATTTCAGGTACACACAAATCGTGTACCCTAGAAACTTCATAACCAAATAAATTACCTCTATATGAGGCCAGCACAACATTATTAATAATAATATAGAAAAATGTGTGTAAACTTTACTGAAATTAACAAACGCATCTAGGAACACCAAATAGTATACAAGGTTGATCACAAATATTGCGGTTTAAATATCATGATTGGAACATAATTAAATATGTTCAAAAATGATAAGCATTTTTTCACATATATTTCAGTTACTATATTTGAAGGGGTGAGTGTATGAAGGGGCTATGTAACATTGTTGAATTTAAGAGTTATCATAATAGATAAAGGAGCTATGTGTTGAATTATCCTGTAACACGGTCCAAACAGTGAAAATATTCATAAAAATTAGGAATCCCAGAAGATAAAAGAGGTATGTACATTTAAAAGCGCAAAATCTGATAGATGAAGGAGTCAAGAGACACATGACCCCTTTTTCAATTTATAAAAATATGAATGTAGTAACATAACCCGTTCATCCACAAAATTGTTAACGTTAGTGTGAAGTAAACAGGCAGTGGTATGTATGTTGATTTACTTGTTTGTGGCTAATTTTTATATTGTTTTATTTATTGTTATTGTGTCTGCACTATAAAATGCTCTCTAGAAGCAAAAGCTTCCCAGCTAGCACATAACGTTGCCAAGCCTTTCGGCGATGTTGTTTTAAGGGAACGTAAAAACATTACCATACAACGTAACTGCAACGTTCATGGGAAGTTGTTGAGGGAAATCAAAACCTCGCGAAATATCTATTTGTTACTTACGTATTTAACCTGCCTGTTATGATAACACAACGTAATAAAGTAATTTGCTAAAAAAGTATCCCCGAGAAGTACATCTTGTTTACGAACGTAGTCATTCGTTTGTCATAAGTCAACAAAACATAATAAAAATGTCACTTGTCATTTTTTCTTGTGGTATTTATTTGAGAATTTAAAGAAATTGTAATTTGTATTTTGTAAACTATTTATACGTTTGAATATGTTTGGTAAGTTCTTTTCTTCTTTTCAATAAAATAGAAACATATCTTCCAATTTATTTTCTGTTGTTTTAGATTGCAATATTTGTTTCCAACTACAATAAAAAATAAATCATTGTAAACGTGAAGATGCAATTAAATGACTGTCTTTATTTTACACGATAATAGGGATCTTATTGATGCCTCAATACTATAGAAGTAACGATATTAAACAATGAAAGTATCGATATTTAGGCACGAATACTGAATTACCAATACTATCGCCATATCAATATTTAGAAGCAAGTATTGTATCCCTATATGTGTTGTCAGGGATAATAAAGTTTGTTTAAATATGCATGAAAACCGTAATATTTACGCTCAACTTATAAATTGCATACACCGCATGATTTGTACTGAAATATTTTATTTCTCGCATGTGGTGGAACTTGGAACAGACCTTAATATGATTAAGCTGTTTTTTTTTGTTATTTAATTATAAGTTAAATTGCCAGTTATTGACACTATAACTTATACTAGTACCAGGTAGAGTACCAGTAGAGAAAGAAAAGGTATCAACAATTGTCAACTACAGAATATACTTTACTGATGCAAATCTTGTTTTTAGTTAAGTTCCCACTTCGCCCTCTTCAATGGGGGTTTTCAGCCGTTAAAAAAATCTTTTACTTGTTCGATACTTTGTTACTCGATACTTTTAAATATCGATATTTTTAACATAATATCGAACAGTATCGATGCAGACAAATGCACATAAATAAAAAAACTGCAACTTTGCAAATAGAACCTTTCTCGCTAGGACGGCAGTATAGAAGTGCTCATGTAGTTCACTACAGAAAAATTATATTTAAATTTGTTATGTTTCAGTTAATGAAGTATTACCATTGCTGGACAGTAGTGACGTTTTGGGGATAAATACAGCATTTCATTGGACATATACCTATGCCAGTTTACTGTACGTTTGCTGCACAATACCAATTGCTGGACAAACTTTAAAAATGCTTTACAATATAGAAAAATTGCTGTAAGTATGGTCGCCCAAGTGTAATAATATTTTAATCACTAAAAATAAATTTAAAAAATATTTTGTTGTAGGTTTCCTGTGTGCTGGATTATAATTCAAGTAAAAATCTCAGGAATTTTAGAAGCTAAAGTAAATAATACAGAATTGGTTGAAAAAGAATATATAACATCTGAAATTATTTCTTTTTCTTTCATAGCAGAATATCATGCTAAAAAACATTATTCTGTATAAGTTGAACATCCATTATTAAGTATCAAATTTGAAAAAATCAAAATAAATGTTATTATTTATTTAAAAAAACAAAGTAAGTAAAAATCAACTAAAAATTGGTGCAGTTATTTATTTAAAAAAACAAAGTAAGTAAAAATAGGTGCAACGATTTAAATATGTATGGTAACCCTGTTGTCATGTTGTCATTTACAGGGTCAATGATACATATATAGTCACAGCTTATACAATACAGCTCCACAACTCCGTGTCGGCGCGGTGCCTTTGATTTGACGGTCGAGAACCAAGCAAGACGGAATGGTGCTATCTCTGTTAGATTCGACGGAAAAGTCGGGCCCGGATTAAAAAATATTTTTATTATTGAAATAATTGAAGACCTTGGCGTAATAAGGTTGGTTACATGCCACATTAAGTAAGTTTTGAGAAATTAAGTTTTAAATTTGTTTTAAATCTGTCAAATATAATTAATAAAATTATTTAAATATAATTATTATGAAAAATAGCACATCTTTTGAATTAGAGGTAAAATAATTTGTATGTGGCTAGTAATATCCTCGTTAACAGATGTTTTGAGCTAAAACAGTCACTTTACGACAAATTGTGGCTTGGATCCTTTTTACACCAAGGGCTTCAATTGTTAACGAATTTTGTCACGCCCGTGGATGCAAATCAAGTGGTACCCCGTGTGTTTGGCAAGTTTTACTCATCGCGCAAAGGGTTTATACCTAGATAAACGAATGCTTCGACTGAGGGCTGAGACCTCTATGGTATTCTGGAATTATAAAGAATCGATTACTTGTGCTTTTATTTTAACAATATTGATTTTATTTAGATATATTCTTATTCATTGGAATACAGATTTGTAGAAGTAATACATTGACAGTTTGTATTATTAAAATATATTTAATTTTTAATCATCTGATTGTAAGGACAATCCACTCGAGTTGTACAGTATATTTTTTCTACGACTCACTCACGAAAATCTACAAATTTAAAAAATTATTTTAGGTTATTTAGACAAAATAACTAATTTTAAAATAATTTACGAATTTTACTATTTTATAAAATAAAATAAACATGAAAAAAAAAAAAGATTTAATTTAATTTAATTAGTTCTCGGCCCAGATTCGATCCCGGGCTTTTCGCGTGGAATGCAGATGCTCTGTCCTCATCTTCTAGGACACTTTCAGGATTTGATTTTAGTTTTAATACTCGTAAATAAATTAGTATCATGTAGTTTGATTAAAATTAATTTTTTTTTAAATGTGGACCCAGTAAAAATAAAAATGCTATTATTTATCGAGTCTACACAAAAATAACTCATTTTAATGTATATTTAATATCAATAACTAAAATATATACTGACAATTAGTTTCACAGAATTGTCACTTATTTAAAAAAATTTAAATAATAGGAGTTGGGTGGCCAAAATATGAACTGTGATTTGTGGATTTAAATCCGCCAATCACCGTTCATATTTTGACTGCTATCATTTTTAAAATTTTAAATAAGTGACAATTTTGTCAAACTAATTGTCAGTATATTTTTTAGTTATTGAGATTAAACATACATTAAAATAGGTTATTCTTTCGGAAAAACTTGGCATGGATGACTAAAGGGTATTGGGTTAATTAATTCTAAATGTGTTATACAAATGTTATTTTTTGTAGCCAATTCGTCAAAATTATTTTGAAATATCTTCCTAATATTGAAAATTAGTTCTACAAATTGATTTGGCAGTTGCAGATTTCCAAATGTATCTAAATTGGCGTTATCATATGCCTTTAAAAAGCAATTAAAAGAAAAATCATCTAATTCCTCGTGATCTTTGTTATATTTAAAACATGTATCACAGGAGTGGATCCGCAAGGCTTTTATTAAAAGGTAACCACACACGTACCTAATGAAAATTTTCTGTAGCAACTCGTCTAGCAAAAATGTGTTTTAAAACCAATTTTTAGCCTTTGGATATTTAAAAAAAATAATTGCTTACATTTTTACTTCAAGGCATAAGCTTATGTTTATTTTGAAAAATATGGATGATCAATCCATGTATTATAACTATCTATGTCATTGACCTTGTCAAATCACCAGGCCTACAGGGTTGCCATAATTTTGCCAAAATCAAAACCCACTGGTAGCCATTCAGTTTGGAATGCCTAATTCTTCTATTCTTTAGAATCTTAAATTTGTCTATTACAGATTGCAAATCAATATTAGGCGCACTCAGTAATGCTATGTTTATCAGTCTGTCCTCAAACATGGATGACCTATTATAGTCTAATAAAAGATCTTTCTCATGTTGAAGTGTTTGTAGCAATTGTTGAAAAAATTTGTATATTTTGCATAAATTAGGAAAAACTGATTACAATTTTTTTGAAATTAGGAATGGGTATATTTCTTTAGCCTTTTACTTATATTCTTTATTTATTTCAGGGTAAAGTGGCTTTGTTTTATTTTCGTTAGCATTTATCGGTAGCAGTTTTCTAAAGGTACACGCGCTTCCAAAATAAATAGTTGTTTGTTCTTTTTTACTTAAGTAGTGTGCTGATCATGTCAGAGGCAAAAAAGAAGAAACAGCAGTATAGTGCGGAATATATTAAATATGGGTTTGCAAATGAAGCCACGAAACCTTCGAGATTGAAAAAACATTTGAATAAAATACATCCGGATAAGAAAGACAAAGATATGATATATTTTCAAGAAGTGGAAAAGAAACTATATCAAAACTTTTTTTAATCTCTTCTCCACAAGATGACGACGGACTACGGGCTTCGTACAATGCAATAAATCATACAAAAATTTGTTATTCTCTTTGGAAACAGCGATATTTTCCGCCTCTAAGCATGAAAATTTGTTTTCGATTAGAAAAAGTCATCAAATCTCTGTTTTAGTGTTTGAGTAAACGTAACTAATACAAAAAAATATACATAAATTTTAAAATTTTGCCTAAAGCAATTTTCAATGTGCCCAGAGATGTTTTCATCGTGAACAGTTTGATCTCTTTTGATCTTTCTCTTGTTAGCTCATTAGGCAAGTCATACTAACTTGAAATTTCTTTAGCCTTTTCTTTAAAGCTGTTAAACGATTCGTCATTTCTCAATGATTTAAAGTCATTTATGGTTGATTTAATTAAGGAAACTGCTGCTGATATTTATATCGACTTTTTGTAAATAATTAGATAGAATTTGAATAACTAAAAGTTTTTGTCTCCATAAGCAAAGAAGGTATAACAATTCAAAAGATTTTATATATGTTGAAATTCCACTAGCATCAATCACTTGACTCTCATTTGTACATGAAATTTCACTAGATGAGAGCTTTACATAACCTCTATTATAGCGGGGAGGTCTGTATCTCTGTATCTGTAACGTGTGGAGGGTGAGTTATCCCCATGGCATTTAGGCCTCATTAGGCCCATTGTGTATCCTCCTAAGATGATAAGCAACCCCCTAGAGCGTGAGCCAGCCTACAGATTTTATGTAGTTAACAACGTTGCCAAGAGGTGCTTCTCTTATATCGGCCGGTGTTAGCCGATACTCGCAGAACACAAATCTAATAAATAAGAGCGTTAGGCAATCATAAAGGATATGCTTGATGGTATCATCTTCTTGTTCGCACTTTCTGCAGAGTGCGGATTCTGACAGCCCCATGATATGAAGATGCTTCCGTACTTGGCAATGACCAGTCAGAATGCCCGTGACTAGGCGCAGATTCTCTCTCGTCATAGTCAAGTATTTGTTTGCTGCAGTGTTATCAGGATAACTTAGGAGTTCCTCTGTAGTTTCTTGTTTCATCCCATATTTCCTTGAATTTCACAAGAAAATGTTCTTTAATTAATCTGTCACTACCGATTTTGTTAGGCCACTAGAAGGGCCAAAAAGTATTTGATTGGCTGCTTTCTTAGCTAGTGAATCAGCTAGACGGTAACCTTTCGATGTGGCGTGACCTTGGATCCATCTTAAGGATGATGAATTCTTTGGTCAAAGCTTCGTGACATTCTAGTACTAACTCTAAGTAAATTCGTGGTCTGTTTAGGGTGAGTAGTGACTGCCTGCTATCTGTATAGATGGGCATGTTCCCGGCAGTGATATTGTTTCTGGTTATTTTTTTGCTGCTATGAGAATCCCCGTTAGCTCTGATTGAACTACACTGTCAATATTGCCTATAGCCCATTTTATGTTTAGGATTCAGAATCTGGAGAAGATTCCACATTTTAAGCATTGTTTTGTTTTAGAACCTTCGGTGTAGATAGGAATCGTACTTGCCACTTCTGGGTCTTCTATTTGTTCTATTATAAGTTTATATGGCTTATGGAAAATATATATATCGATAAGATGGAGACTATGATCACTTAAAGCACTGGGAGAGTATCGAGCGCCTCCTGCCAAAATCAACGTCTCGTTTAACCAGATTCTACATCAAATTCTATTCCAACCGTGCGGAGGCGTGTCATTGTTGTCAGAGCAACCTTATTTGATATAAATAATAATAATAATAATAATAATAATAATAATAATAATAATAATAATAATAATAATAATAATAATAATAATAATAATAATAATAATAATAATAATAATAATAATAATAATAATAATAATAATAATAATAATAATAATAATAATAATAATAATAATAATAATAATAATAATAATAATAATAATAATAATAATAATAATAATAATAATAATAATAATAATAATAATAATAATAATAATAATAATAATAATAGATAGATAGATATTTTATTGACCAGTAATTCATACAATAATAGTACATAAGGGTCACAACGTTTACGATTTAAAAATTACAATTACATATTAAAATAGTCAATCAAATATAGATAAAGATAAAATTGTCAATATTTAGAACTTATTAAAAAAAAACATTTAAATATACATTAAAAACAAATACGTAAAAAAAATAAAATATAATAACAGAACAAATTTTTAACAAATAAAACACTTTTAAAAAATAAAACACTTCAAGTGAAACAAATTTTTTACAAATAAATTAAAATGACACAAGTGTAATAAAAGTATGTATAAAAAAGAATTACAACAAGTGGGTTACGATTTTTTAAAATTTAAATATTCCTCAACTGAGTAAAAACATTCCTCAAGTAAGAATTCTCTAGCCAATTTCTGGACCCGTTTTGTATTAAGTGATTTTAGATTTAATTCGTTATGTAGGTCTTGGAAAAAATTAAAGAGTTTAGTGTTTAATTTGTTATTTTCGGTTACATGTAGCCTAGATTTGAGCGGCACTAAATTATTATTGTTCCTTGTGTTGTGATGGTGTACATCTGCATGCCTAAAAAACTTATTAAGACTACTATGAATGTTTATTATGTTCTCTAGTATGTATATGCATGGTAAAGGCATTATTCGATGTTTTTTGAACAATGGCCTGCAGTGCGTGTCAAACTCTACACCATCGACAATCCGCACAGCAGCTTTTTGAAGTATAAAAACTTTGTGTGCGTGACTGGCATTGCCCCAAAGCACAGCACCGTAAGTGAGTTGACTATGGATTAGTCCATAATACACGGTTTTTAATGTTTTATTATCGAGTACATTTCGCATTTGTCCGAGAGCAAATAACTGCGTAGACAACTTCGAACAGAGACCATCAATGTGACTATTCCAGTTAAGTCCAGCGTCAATTGTCACACCGAGAAGTTTAACTGGCTCCAATATGTCTGTCGTTTTACTAGATGTAAAAACAATAGATTGGTTTTTACTCTCATTTAGTTTTAATTCGTTCGAGTCAAACCACTTTTTGGCCATTGAGACATAATCTCTGTTTGAGGCTATATTGTCCTTGGTCAAAATAGTTGTATCATCAGCGAAAAGGATGACAGTGGCACCATCAATTGATGTCGGTAGATCGTTGATGTAGACTATAAATAATAGTGGACCTAAAACAGAGCCTTGAGGCACCCCTCTCACTACAGATGACATTGAGGACTCCAAGTTATTAAGGGAAACATACTGCTTCCGATTATGGAGGTAACTCGAAAGTAAATTTAGAGTTTGGTCTCTAATGCCATAGAATTCTAGTTTTTCAAGCAAAATCTCAGTACTGACGCAGTCGAAAGCTTTAGATAAGTCACACACAATAATAATAATAATAATAATAATAATAATAATAATAATAATAATAATAATAATAATAATAATAATAATAATAATAATAATAATAATAATAATAATAATAATAATAATAATAATAATAATAATAATAATAATAATAATAATAATAATAATAATAATAATAATAATAATAATAATAATAATAATAATAATAATAATAATAATAATAATAATAATAATAATAATAATAATAATAATAATAATAATAATAATAATAATAATAATAATAATAATAATAATAATAATAATAATAATAATAATAATAATAATAATAATAATAATAATAATAATAATAATAATAATAATAATAATAATAATAATAATAATAATAATAATAATAATAATAATAATAATAATAATAATAATAATAATAATAATAATAATAATAATAATAATAATAATAATAATAATAATATAATAATAATAATAATAATAATAATAATAATAATAATAATAATAATAATAATAATAATAATAATAATAATAATAATAATAATAATAATAATAATAATAATAATAATAATAATAATAATAATAATAATAATAATAATAATAATAATAATAATAATAATAATAATAATAATAATAATAATAATAATAATAATAATAATAATAATAATAATAATAATAATAATAATAATAATAATAATAATAATAATAATAATAATAATAATAATAATAATAATAATAATAATAATAATAATAATAATAATAATAATAATAATAATAATAATAATAATAATAATAATAATAATAATAATAATAATAATAATAATAATAATAATAATAATAATAATAATAATAATAATAATAATAATAATAATAATAATAATAATAATAATAATAATAATAATAATAATAATAATAATAATAATAATAATAATAATAATAATAATAATAATAATAATAATAATAATAATAATAATAATAATAATAATAATAATAATAATAATAATAATAATAATAATAATAATAATAATAATAATAATAATAATAATAATAATAATAATAATAATAATAATAATAATAATAATAATAATAATAATAATAATAATAATAATAATAATAATAATAATAATAATAATAATAATAATAATAATAATAATAATAATAATAATAATAATAATAATAATAAAAATAATAATAATAATAATAATAATAATACTCTCCCTAATTCACCCCCTTACGAGTGAATTTTAACCCCAAAAGCTGAGCTTGTCCGGGGAAAGGGACGGCTATTATTATTATTTGCCGCGGCGCTCCGGGGTGACTTAAAGATGATTGATGGTGCCATTTGACTTACAGGTGAGGAAAACCCAGAAAACCTCACCCACCATCATCGAGACGGTAATGTATGGCGAATTTTTTTTAATCTGCATATCATATCAACAGAAATTGAATTTCTATTAATACGCCACACATCAAATCCTAAACCGAACCATGCAATTTAATTAAAAATCCACATGGTCTGGTCTGGGATTCGAAACCCAGCAGTCTCAGACTCATAAACTTGCCTATAAATAAATATAAGCGCGATAGACCGCTACACCACCGTGCCCGATGATATTGTTCTAGTTTACGGATAGTTGTTAATTTTTGGTTTTTCTGTACCTAGGCAACTGCATCGTATGTTAGAATAGGTCTTATGATAGCCGTGTAAGTCCATGCGACGACTCTGCGGGAGAAACACCCAGGTACGCCACACGGTTCGACGGCATTGTTCATAAGCAATGTATGCTCTTTTGTCTCTGTTTTCTAAATGATGTTCCATGTTAATTCGCTGTCAAAGGTAAGACCTAGTTACTTCACCACTGTTGCAAAGTTTAGTTTGGTGTTTAGGAGTTCTAAAGGTTTTAATTCCACTTTTATCCTTTTCCTTGTGAAAATTACCATTTCTCTCTTCTTAGAATTGATAGACAGTGAATGGTCCTTGTACCACTGTTCTATATTTTTTTAGAGCTGCATTCTTTCGCAGAGTGTGTTCTCAAAATTCCCTGTTTGCAGAATGACCAGGGGAGGTTGTCAAATATCGAATTAATAGCTATAGTGTGACTTGCCCAGTGGTTGAAAGTTTTTTTAGACAGTTCTTTGTCATAATTTTCTTGACTGTCTTCAATAGACAGATGTAAAAAAAATACTTTTTCGCATCGGTAATCGGTAACACAATAAACACTTGCTGGCCCGACTCAAACGTCGCCACTGCTGCGTCGCACGCACGCACGCATTCACACACACACACACACACACACACACACACACACACACACACACACACACACACACACACACACACACACACACACACACACACACACACACACACACACACACACACACACACACACACACACACACACACACACACACACACACACACACACACACACACACACACACACACACACACACACACACACACACACACACACACACACACACACACACACACACACACACACACACACACACACACACACACACACACACACACACACACACACACACACACACACACACACACACACACACACACACACACACACACACACACACACACACACACACACACACACACACACACACACACACACACACACACACACACACACACACACACACACACACACACACACACACACACACACACACACACACACACACACACACACACACACACACACACACACACACACACACACACACACACACACACACACACACACACACACACACACACACACACACACACACACACACACACACACACACACACACACACACACACACACACACACACACACACACACACACACACACACACACACACACACACACACACACACACACACACACACACACACACACACACACACACACACACACACACACACACACACACACACACACACACACACACACACACACACACACACACACACACACACACACACACACACACACACACACACACACACACACACACACACACACACACACACACACACACACACACACACACACACACACACACACACACACACACACACACACACACACACACACACACACACACACACACACACACACACACACACACACACACACACACACACACACACACACACACACACACACACACACACACACACACACACACACACACACACACACACACACACACACACACACACACACACACACACACACACACACACACACACACACACACACACACACACACACACACACACACACACACACACACACACACACACACACACACACACACACACACACACACACACACACACACACACACACACACACACACACACACACACACACACACACACACACACACACACACATAAAAATATTGTTAATTATAAAATATTTAAAAATTTTGAATTGTCAACTTTAACATCCCATAATTCGCAAACAAGTAATATTTTAAAGAAAGTGAAGTGAGTAAGTCGGTTTAAATCTAAAAAACCAAATGCAGATTTGGAAATTCTGAAAAAGAAAATCGCCAATTCCCCCTACGAAATTATGAAAATTACATCCTCATATCTCCAAAGTATTTTGCATTTTCACAATTTCCAAATATGAAGTAATATTTTATTTAAACGAAAGATGTTTCGTTTAATCGTCTTATTAATCAAAGAATCTTTAGTTATTTTGTGTCCCATTCTTAACGAAAAATAAAGAAAAATCAATATATATAAATAGGTTTTTTAAACATTCTTAAATAAATAGAGTATGATAACATATTGTTAGGCATAAAATTTCGCTACTTAAAAGAGGTTGTTTTTCCACTGCTACAAAGTTTAAAATTTCGCTGCCATAACGGAATTCTGCTACTATCGGAAACACTGGAAAAGGCTTTTTTTTTAAATTTCCTCCAGAGGGCGATTATTAAGCTTGAACCGCGAATACTGGGTAAGTGATTTGAACAAAAAACATTTTGTGTTAAAAAAAATAACATAAACTAATATAGAATATAACACATTATTTTAACTATACAAAAAATGTTTATAAAAGTTATATAAGAAACCAATTACTTATAAATTTCTAAGAACAAAAATTTTACTTTCCGACATTAAAAATAAACAAACACAAAATACATTCATACCGTTTTGTAAAATGTTGTAAAAAGCATTATTAGGTAACACAGAAATGATTTAATACAGTTAAAAACGTATTTTTTTGTTGTTGTTTTATTTATTTTAAAAGAATGTTTTCAGAAAGCACCTTGATTTAATTTTTTTCTGAAAAATACTTTAGTGCCGTCTAAGAATAATAATGTTTAACTGCATGAAATTCTACAATTTTTAAACCGTTATTGATATAATGTCGGTGCTGTGCTCTAGTATTAGAGTTAGTTCGACCAACATCAAATGGCTGGCATTTCCGCAAAATGAATATGCCATTACAACAACTAGTTATTTCAATAATAAATCCCAACTAGTGAACCGCAATAAATTAAAACATATTCATTGTTTGAAATAAATTGACACATGTCATTGGAACCGTTGCAAAGCCTACTTGATTTGTTTTTGCGTAGCCGTAATATTAATCGTAATATTACTCTATATATTCACGATGTTTATGAAGTATGGTTGCAGCCATAATATACAGGGTAGTTATTTCTAAACTATTAACTAATACAGGATATTTTTACCGTCAAACAAAACAAAGAAGGCCATGAAATTAAAGAATTGGTTTTTGTCCTTACTGAACATTTTATGCATATAATGATTCTTTTTCTTTTTAGGTTTATAAGTGGTTATTTGGATTACATTCAGATTCTGTTACAGGATAAAAGAAATTGTAGGGCATTTAGAATTAATAGGATTTATTTAGGATTAATTTAACATAAACTGCATATCTAAAACCTAAAATAAATGCTACTTACAATAAATCTAGTGAATTATTTTATATTTTATTATGTTTACTTCCATTAAAATTTCCTTACTATTACAAACTTGAGAATCCATGTAGATTTTGAACTTGGGAATACATGTAGAATTTATCTAGAAGGAAAGAGGACATAAGTAAACAATTTTTACTATTTGTTACATTTCAAAACAGCTTAAAATCATTTCGAATGGTAACCAAATAATTAAATTAGTTTTGTTTACATTTTCATAATATTCAAATGTGATAAGTCACTAAAGTCGATTTTAATGAATAACAATAACAACGAATCATTAGTAGTATGAATTAAGTAATCATTCATTCATCTATCAGTTCTAAGAAAAGTACTAAAATTAGACTCTTCATTAAAACGTTTTATCTTTGTCTACCAACTAGATTAGACATAAGTTAGTCTCTTTTCAAATATTGAAACTTATAAACTAACAAACTATTTAATAATTTGGAGCAGGGTCTTATTAAAAAGGAATATGCCATTTTGTTCTTCTTATGAGAGCTTTCGTCAAGAACAAATTGTTCTATTGTATAGAAATTCGACAACCATTTTACTGCTAAACTAGAAGCAGCTAATTTTGATAAATTTTTTCATTTACGTATAATTGATGATAAATGTGATTATTTTAATATCTTTCTCGTCCTTTTTGACCACCACGCACCACAAAAGACTGTAAAATTACACCGCCTTCTGCTCCTTGGATCAGATACACTATTAAGAAAATGATATCCCTTAGACACAGAGCATTATAAGGTTTAAGAGAAGCGGTGTTCAGGGTCATTGGGAGTATTACAAACAGTTAAGAAATGCAATACAAAGAGAGAAAAAAAAAGGTTATTTAGAATTTAAGTTAGGAAACTGCGGAAATAAAAAAAAATTTAGTAGGAATTACGTAATCTATATATTTATTTTAAATCTAAAGGTACGTTTACATTTGACATTTATTGCATGATATTTATATCTGACAGTTGTTTAGTCCAGTGTAAATACTCAAAAATATATGTCCGAGAGAAATTTTTGTTTGTTTACACTGGACTAAATAACTGCCAGACATAAATCTCATGCAATAAATGTCAGATGTAAATGTACCTTTAGAACGATTCCTTGCCAATAGAACTAAAAAAATCCAAAAGAAATTAACGAGTATTTTTTAAATGCATCGAAATTTGATTTTTCTCTGAATAATTTAACAGTCGACTATTACAAAAGTAATATATTGCCTAATATTATTTCTTTTAATTTTTTATTAACGAACGAATTAGAAATCTATAGAACTACACTACACTCACCGGCAGAATTAACCGCCCACCCAATTATTTTTATTTATTTCTGAAATTTTCGGATATTTTCGTCTCTTTTTGACATTAATTGATATGACGTGACATTTTGACAGTAAATAAATGGTTAACTGTCAGTGCTGTCATTCTTTCGCTTAGACATTAAAAAGTAAAAAAAAATCAAAATTACAAATATCTGCCACTAAATAACAAAACATTGGCTGGGCGGTTAATTCTGCCGGTGAGTATATATTATCGTTTAAGTCCAAAGCTGTTGGGCCAGATCTTTCAAGTGTTAACATGTTACTGTACGCTTGTTCATTTATTTTAAAATATATTTGTCACATTTTTAACACTTGCCTTACCCATAATGTTTTTCCGTCTACCTGAAAAAATCTATAATACATCCACTGCTCAAAGTTGGTAAACCGTTAGATTATAAATAACTTTGTACTAGTATATTATGTGCTCTTGCAAAGTGCTTCGAAAAAATAGTTGATGTACAAATAAGTTCACACAATAATAATTATACTATCATACCTCAACAGGATTGAGACCTAAACATAGTTGCGCTACCGCTTTATTAAACATTACTAATGATATTCTTGGGTCAATTGACCGTAATGAATTAACAGTACTTGTACTATTAGATTTGACCAAATCTTTTGATAGAATAAAACATAAACTGTTGCTAGCCACATTTCATTACATTGGTTTCTCTGAAAATGCAGTTGGGCTGTTGAGCAGCTATCTTCAGGGAAGGGAGCAAGATGTTGTTGTGGACAAAATAATATCGCAATATTTGACAGTTGAGAATGGTGTTCCCCAGGGCTTTGTCTTGGGACCGACCTTTTTCAATATCTACACTTTTGAATTTTACAAATCACTGAGGTACTCCACTAGCCATTTTTATGCCGACGATACTTAATTTTATATTTCTTTCCCAGAAAATAATACTCAATTAGCAATAAAAATATTAAATAGGGATCTCCAATCATTAGCGGATACTGCCAGACATTTGTGCCTCAGTCGTAACTCATCGAAATCCCAATTCTCTTCTTTGAAAGAAAAATCCGCGAAAGAACTCTGGGCTCTGTTATCTTAAACTTAAATGATACACCTATACCATTAGTTGAAAGTTCAAAAAATCTTGGTTTGATTTTCTGGATACCTCTTTGCATTATACGCAACTTAATTATCAAGAGGGCATATTGTAACTTAAAGTTAATTTATGCAAATAGGGACTCTTTAGACCGAAAAAGTAAAATTACTCTATGTGAGGCTTTGGTATTGTCAATTTTAAATTTTGCTAATTTAGTATATGATCCAGCACTGCTAAAATGTGATTTGCATAGACTCCAATTAGTACAAAACTCTTGTGTGCGTTTGATTTCCGGTTTAAAAAGCGCGACCATATCTCTGAAGCTTTAACTGAGTTAAGGTAGCTAAATATTGAAAAACAAATCTTGGTACATTATATACATTGTTTTAAATTAATTATCTATAAAGAACCATCGTATCGTTTCAATAAAATACAATTTAGATCAGACGTATAATATAACCAGGCTATACAACAGGTTCCCGAGACATCTTCTTACTTGCTCATTAAGCACTATAAAAAATAAAATAAATATCTTGCTATCCACTAATGAACTAACATTCTAGACTTGTGCTCTATATTTTCGTTGTCTATTTATTATATCTATTATTATTTCTGCGTCATTAACATGGAATGACTTGAACTTCGCCTGTTTTTATCTAGCTTATATTATTATACTTAATATATTATTATTATTATTATTATTATTATTATTATTATTATTATTATTATTATTATTATTATTATTATTATTATTATTATTATTATTATTATTATTATTATTATTATTATTATTATTATTATTATTATTATTATTATTATTATTATTATTATTATTATTATTATTATTATTATTATTATTATTATTATTATTATTATTATTATTATTATTATTATTATTATTATTATTATTATTATTATTATTATTATTATTATTATTATTATTATTATTATTATTATTATTATTATTATTATTATTATTATTATTATTATTATTATTATTATTATTATTATTATTATTATTATTATTATTATTATTATTATTATTATTATTATTATTATTATTATTATTATTATTATTATTATTATTATTATTATTATTATTTTTAATTAGTTTAGTTAAATAGGTTGAGTGGAAGAGAGGACTTATCCTTGCTTGCAAGGATTAGACTTAACTCTGCCTTTTGGCAAATATTTTATTATACTCATCTGTATGTTTTTTTGTTATTTGCTAATTAAAGCTTTTATTATTATTATTAAAATCCCGTATAAACGGTTTCGATAACATTGTAGGTACTTATTTGCTTAATTTCCAAAGAATTTCCGAAACATTTTAAAATTTGTCATTTTTAAACATTCAAAATAGAAATAAAATTTTGGCATTCAGGACTGGCTTGAAAGAGTAAATGTCTCAAAAATGCAATGGGTAAAACCGTAAAATTGTCGGATTAGGGCACAGGACAACAAAGATCCATTCAGACATTCAACGACGCGCTCATTCTTGTTGTATTAGTTTGCGAGATGCAGCTTGCGGCCGCCGAAAGCAGGCCTTCACCGGTTTTATGTTCGCTGTTGTCGGTTAATATGAAAGAATGCACGGAGGAGGTTTTTAGACATTCACCGTATGCTCTTATCCACCGGATGCAGTATAATAACAGGTAAAAATTTACTGGAATTTTAGGTTGTTTGCACCATAACCACTATGTCAAAATAATGGGTGGTATTAATAAAAATCAGTATATACTTAAAACTTACGGTTTAATAAGTTAATAGTAAAAAGTATATTAATAAAGTTTAAGTACAGACTGAAACGTAAAGTATGTACTGATAGAATATAAATTTGTACTTATGTTGATCAATTGTTACTTAAATCTATATTAATAAACGATAGGTTATATTTATTAAATTAAGTATGTTCTTATAAATTTTTAAGCCTGCTTCTTAGTATGGTGATAGTGCTTGCTGAAGGTGTATTCCTATTTGTTTAGAAAATGTTTATCGTGCAACGAGCTCCAAAAGTTTTTAGAAACAGACGAGAAGATCTTTGTTATCAAGATTATGTAAAATTGTTTCGTTTTAACCCCGAAAGTGTGACGTGGTTAACGACACATTTTTGTCACTGTTTGCGGGGAAATCAGGGACGGTGCCATAGACAATATTATCAAAATCAAAATCTTTGAGATATATTGCTGATCCAAGCTTTAGAGTTATTCAATTTCACTTTTTTATTGTTAATCACTTGTGTTTTATTAAGGAGGTCCTTTCGACACACCTCTCGCCTCAAATGTTAAAAAAAAAAGTTATTAGATTATGACTAAAATTAATTTTTTTCTAATAGTTGAAGTCCTTATTTATCTAATACTGAACTTTTAACTATACCTTACCTTGCAAATTTTTGAGAATTTTTTTTTTAAAATGTGAGTATTTGTACAGTGCCTCACGAGAAAGTAAGTCCTCAACAACAATTCTCGAATTATACTATTATTTATTGATTAGATGGAGTAGAAAAAAACTAAAAATAAGGTTTTTGAAATATTTAGATTTTGTTTTATACAATAAAATATATATAGTAAACCCTGGAACTTATTGAGAAATTAATATTAAAAAATCACAAAAAATTTTCAAGTAACCAAGTTGAAAATTTTTTGTGATTTTTTAATAATAATTTCTCAATAAACTCCACGGTAACCTATTTATTTTATTGTAAAAAACAAAACCTAAATATTTCAAAAACCTTATTTTTAGTTTTTTTCTACTCCGTCTAATCAATAAATAATAGTAAAATTAATTATAATTCGAAAATTGTTGTTGAAGTCTAACTTTCTCATAAGACACTGTACAAACACACACATTTTTAAAAAAAAATTTGCACGGTAAGGTATAGTTAAAAGTTCACTATTAGATAAATGAGGACATCTACTATTAGAAAAAAATTAATTTTAGTCATAATCTAATATTTTTTATTTAACATTGGTGGCGAAAGGACCTCCTTAAAATTCACTTACTAATACTTTTATTAGACTTAGATCTACTATTATTTACAAGAATTGATCCTTAATACAGGGTGTATCAACGATGCGTGGGTGAACGATAGCTGCTTCCCTATATGAGATAGGAAAAAATGCTTCAAATAAAAGTTGTAGAGGGCATTGAAAGCTACGTTACAAAAATAACTACCAATATATATATAATATACCGATAAATGTATGAGTTATCGAAGTAATGTTTTTTTAAAGGAAACACCCTATAAATTTTTACTCGATTAAATTTCTTTGAAAGAGTGTTTCTCAAAAATATAGGGTTGTATGGGTTTATACTGGGTGGTTAGGAATTTATGGTGGGATTTAGGTAACAAAATGGGTTTATTCAACATCAAATATCTCTAAATCAATAATTTGGAATAAATTTTTTTTTCTGCCGAATATTCTTGAAAATAGTGTTTTTTCATTTCCTATTCATAATTTTACCGAATGGCGCTTTTCCCATACAGGGGCAACCAAAACTCGGGACCACTTTTTTCTCAGTTTTTTCAAATGGAACACCCTGTAAATGAGGCCACACCAGGATAGCCCATACCATGAGCTTTCAGAAAATGTAGGGTTTGCCTACTTGATTTTTATCTAATTCTTAAGGAAAGTATAAAAAAGTTATAAAAGCAATAACTATTTATTTATTATAAACGAACAATTATTTAAAAAAGCGTATATTCACAGCAAATGTTTAAACAATCTCACATTTTAAGCTATGCCCGAATTAATCATATCTACAATTGCTCTTCGAACTTTCATTAAAGTTGATCTTGTAATACAGCGAAAAATCAAATCACCCTTGAAACATTTGAACGTTATAGGAATTTGACATTTAATTATCGAGGAGGAGAATAATTTATAGTTGAAATTTAATAATTTTTCGCTTCAAAATGAAATTATCCACCGAAAAAATGATAAATATGATCTACATTTTGGGTGAGTGTGATAGAAATTGTTTATTAGCCAGTAGAATGTATGCCGTTCGATACCCTGATTCAAGGTCTATACGACCAGAGACTTTTCGGAGGGTTAAAGAAAGATTTGACGAAACAGGCAGTGTCAAGTACGAGAAAAGGCAAGTAGTAAACAAAATTACAACAAATGAAGAAAATGAATTAGCGGTGATCCTTTCAACAGTAGAGAATCCTCATGTTAGTACGAGGGAAATTGCAAGAGAGCTGGATATAAGTCACACTTCCGTGAACAGAATATTAATAAAAAATAAACTTCATCCATACCGAATTGAATTACATCAAGAACTTTATGAAAGGGATTATGACACCAGAGTTCGCTATTGCGAAAATATATTGAATTTCATTCGCGAGGAACCAAATTTTCTAAAATACATTTTGTTTAGTGACGAGTCAACATTTAAAAGTAATGGAATAGTAAATAGACACAATTGCCACTACTACTCAACAGAGAATCCACATTGGGTCAGAGAAATTGATTACCAAAATAGATGGTCGATAAATGTTTGGGGGGGCATAATTGGGGATCAGGTCATAGGACCACATTTCTTTGATGGTCCACTCAATGGGGAAATTTACAGAGATTTTATCCGAGATCATTTACCAATTTTGTTGGAGGATGTACCTATTGACACCAGACTCAGGTTATATTACCAATATGATGGCGCGCCTCCCCACAATCAAAATCAGGTAAGATGGTTTTTAAACAGATGGCGCAGTAATAAATGGATAGGAAGAAACGGACCCATTCAGTGGCCAGCAAGGTCTCCAGACCTCACGCCTCTAGATTTCTATCTCTGGGGATATGTTAAAGGAGAGGTCTACCGCTAAAAACCAACGACACCAGAAGACATGAAGAATAGAATTAGAGAAGTTTTTCACTTTATTACAAAATCAACTTTAATTGAAGTTAGAAGAGCAAATGTAGATAGACTTAATTTGTGCATAGCTCAAAATGGGAGATTATTCGAACATTTGATGTGAATTTATGCTTTTTCGAATGAAATAAATAAATAGTTATTGCTTTTATAACTTTTTTATACTTTCCTTAAGAATTAGATACATTTCCGATAAAAATCAAGTAGGCAAACCCTACATTTTCTGAAAGCTCATGGCATGGGCTATCCTGGTATGGCCTCATTTACAGGGTATTCCATTTGAAAAAACTGAGAAAAAGTGGTCCCGAGTTTTGGTTGCCCCTGTATGGGAAAAGCGCCATTCGGTAAACTTATGAATAGGAAATGAAAATACACTATTTTCGAGAATATTCGGCAAAAAAAAATAAAAACATTTTCCAAAATTATTGACCTTCAAAATAATTATTAAAGTCGTTTTATCACTTTATTAATTTGTTTTAAGTTATAAAACTAAGTAAAAATTATTCTTAGATTGGGTTTTACATATTAGATACATTAAAACTTCTTTAGAGCTATTTTATTTTTCAATTTTTAATAATTCGATGTTATGGTGTACGTCGCTGTCATCATTTCCCTCCAGCAAAGTTAATTCAAGATTAGAAAACCCAAATTGTGTTCCAGTCTTGTTGAAAAGGCACAATTCATCTTTTTGTCTAGTTTAATTTATTGATAAAGCGATTTTAATGTTTGTTTTACATAGCTAAAGTCATTTATGCTATAAGGAGATATATTTCCTTAGGTTATTCAACTTTTGTTATTCAACTTTTGTTGGTTCTATTTATTTTATTTAGGTACTTTTTGTTATTATTGAAGTTCTTATATATTTTATTTTTACAAATTTGTTTTGATTTTATTTCAAATCCTTATTACTATTTTTGATTATTTATTTTTAATGTATTACGTGGATTTGTTATCCGTTACAATATTTACAATATCTTTACCATTTTTGATACAGGATGCCAAGAAGAGCCTCATTGTCAATCAAAGTGATTATAATATACCAAATCGCATCCCATGGACTCTTAGCTTGATATTCTTTACGGACCCAACCATTTCACGTATGGACGGTTTCCTTTACGTTGAATCAAAAATTTCTTAATTGATTTGTTACTATCTCCTGCTGGCAAGTTTCGTTCGGATTCAAAATCAATCCATTATTTGTTAAAAAAAGCACCGGAAATGAAAGTGTCGGTGTTTTCTCTGTTCTGTCTCTCTGTTTTATCGATCAAGTTTTAATTTAAAACTCAGCTTTATTAGTGAGTAATGTTTCTGTTCTTTTTTAATCGGGATTGGACTGCTAAAAAGGCACCAAGAGTAGGGTTGCCATATTCGAAAATACAATTTCCTGACATTCCTAATAAAAATTCCGGATATTTAAAAATTGGGAGAAAATAATAAAACTGCAACACATGAAATAAATACTAAACGTTTTATTAAAAAAGTAACTACGGACAAAAACTATGAAAATAGAACCAATTATTAATTAAAAAATCGTAAAATTAAACATAAAGCATTACCTATATATTACAAAGAACACACAAAAACAAAACTACAGAATATAATAAATATTTACATAAAAAAATTAAAAAAAAAAGAAAAGTTAATTTCAATGACCAAAAAAATGTTTTACAGGATTTTACGTATACCTTAATACGTTTGATAATTTTCTTGAAAATCCCGGTTAATTTACAATTCCCGGCGCATTCTAGACAAAACTTCCGGACATCTCCTGACTTTTACTGACATCTGATTCTGGTAACCCTAGCCGAGGGCTCAACTCGGATGTTCCAGGTTTGATTCCTGTCCGATACACTTATTTTTTATTTTCCTTATTTCTCGACTATTTTAATACTGAGGGGATATAATTCATTTCCTAATTTTGTAGGGGACCTATTTCAGTTTTCCAAACTATCGATTTTCTCACCTTTCTTTACAATTTTAGTGAATATTATGAATTTATAATGAAACCTGAGTTGATACTTTTTTAACTGAGCATAAAAGATCGTTAAAATAAACAGTGATGCCTTGTGACCAAAAAATTGGGAGTTCAGAATGAGAGAATGTAGGTTTCAGTACAGATGTAAAAATTTTTCTGTATTTTGGAAAGGTATGTTACAAACACTGAAAGTTTTTTACCTAAATCTGTACTGAGATCTATATTCTCTCATTGTGAACTCCCAATTTTTTAGTCACAAGCTGTCATCTTTTTAAAATTACTTTAAAAAAAAATTAAAGTAAATATTTTATAAATAAATTTAAAACCGGGCCTGAATTTTTGTACGAAATAATAAGTCTGTCTATGTTTATTAATGTTTTCCTTTTCTCCTTTTTTTACGAATATTTATTCATTTATTTTATTTATTTATTTATTATATATATTATTCTACAAGTAATACCCAATTGCAGAATAGGAAAATATGACAAACATATTTAAAAGAAACATACAAAAATAGAAAATATTTCAGGAAATGAAGTAAAATGATTGTGTTCCTAAATAATGCCTTTTGATATCCTGAACACTAATGTGGCATACATCCAATTCCTGATTTATCTTATTATAATTATTGCACATATTATACAACGGTTGGTTCTTTAAAATATTAGTACGAGGTTTTGACAAACAAAATGAATCAGTGTCCCTTGAGGCTTGACGTGAAACTTTTAAATTAAGTATATGTAATAGATATTCGCAGTTTATTTGATTGCTTATTACCTTATACAGCATAACTACAGAAAATAATTTTTGCCTTATATCGAAACATGAAAACCCATGTTTATTTAATAAAGCGTCGTGTGGGGTGCTAATGGGTGGATAAACTAGTCCAAAACATAAGTATTTTGGTAATCGTCACTGAATTCCTTTCAATCGACCAATGTGCACTTGATACAGTGGACTTCATATAAGTGACGCGTATTGAAGCTTGGATCGGACAAAAGCAAAATACAGACATTTTATGGTATCTACTTTCTTAAAATCACGACTGTTTCTGATTATGAATCCATGTGTACGATTAGATGAGAATGCAATATTATCGACATGGTCAGTAAAAGAAAGTGCTAAATCAAATGGGACTCTTAAATCTGCAAAGTTTTTTGTTTTGTTTAAGGGAGTTTCGTCAACAATATACTGGTAAAAAGCAAGATCTGATTTTAAGGAGTACGACCTGATATTGCACTCGGCTGAATTCAATTTTAAATTATTTCTATGGCACCATTCAATAAATTGTTTTAGATTTTCAGAAAGTCGCTCGCAGTCAGCCGCCATACTATTTATGGACAAATTTTTTATAGAGTTTTATTGAATAAAACTCAATTTTACACACTTTAAATACTCTCTTGATTCATTTCTTATTACCCAGTGTATACACACCACTCAACCTCTTCAATATTTCTAATAGTTTATAATCATTGCAAATAATAGAAATAGGTCGGTAGTTCTTAACGTCATTTCGATTTTCATTTTAAAAAATCGGATAAACGGATGCAGATATTGATCAGGATTGTCAGAGGATAAGCCAGTACTTGGGCGCAATCTTTCAAAATTAATGAAGGAATATGGTCGGGTTCCGTAGTACGCTTAGGTTTTATAGATTTTAATGCTTCAAGTACCTGGCTTTCGTCAAAGCCATCAATATTTAAACAACATAATTGAAGTTCATTCACAACAACAAACTTTAGAATGAACGTAGGACTTGCTAAAAAGATCGGCAAAACTATTTAATATGTCAGCAGAATTATCCAGTGTATTATTTTCATAGGTCGTGTTATTAGCAACTTTGCTAGGGCTTTTTCTACTGTAGGCCCAAAACTTATTAGAGTTTATAGATATGATTCTCTGCTTTTAAAAGATAATTTTCATGTGCTGTTTTAATCGCAATTTTAACTTCAGCTCTTATGCGCTTGAATTTTTCTTTTTATAATAACGCCAAAATTTAAATTTTTCTGTTATATTTTTAATTATACTGGGATTAAACCAAGGAGGATATGTGTTTTTATTGTTATGTACATTATACAACTTGCCATAAAATATGTACAGGCATTATCAGCACTATAAAAGCTTCCTAAAAAAGTCCAATCAATATTTGACATCATACTATACATGAGTGGAAAAGCCTTACAAAAATTATAACAATTTGTATAAGAAGATTCTAGGTTATTTTTGTTGTCAAGTTTTCCATTAATTCACAACTGATATCAAAAGCTGGATGATGGTTATATTCGGTTACTAAGGGATCTAAGGTTTTCTCAACAATACAGCGGCCGTTGTAAATATGAATCATGAACATTCTGATGCAGTTATTAGTTAGTAGTTTAGTAGTATTGTTTATCTGTTCAGTAAGGTACAAGTAAATTAAAAATTAAGTGCATTTGGAAAAACACGTTTTAAAAAATTGACGGGACCTACGGTTAGATAAGTGCGCGGGTTATTACATATCAGGTAGTGTTGAATTAATTATTTATTTTAATTTATCTCATTAAATATTTTTGTCTGTATCCAGTATTAAGGCCGATTCTCACTAGGCGTTCATGTCACACTACGCTCACGATCCACTCACAATCAAGGATGTAAGGTAGTGTTCACATGTTACACTCAACTGGTACTCATTTCCCTCAATCTTATATTTTTTAATGACATGTCAATGTATAACTTATCACTCAGGTTGTACAATTCTTTGGTATTTCGAATTAATTCGATTAGTTGTTCATCATACTTGCTCTTAACACAAGAATAAAAAAAAACAAACGGCGTTTAATTATTACTTGTACAAATTAGGTCTATTCCTATGGATCGGAAGAGGAGCACTGAGCTAGCTACTTCCTTAAAATATGATTCCATCCATACAATTTGTATAAATGGAACGATATTTTCAGAAGTGGTGTAGCTCAATGCTACACTTTCGATGCAAAGGAAATGACCTACTGACGCAAAGCTTAACTCGTTCAAAATATCCGCACAGAGAAATACCGCGTTGAAAGATCATAAGCATAACGTGAGTGAAACGCCAAATAAGAATATTTCCATTTAAATAGAATGTCACAATATTGCATTGCGCATTGAGTGTACCGTGAGCAAAGCTTGACCTGAATTACAGTAAGAATCTGCCTTTACCCTTCTGGAGTTTAGTTGGATTTTGACAATAACCGTATTATTAAAAATTATATTTATTAAATTGTTCATTTGCACCCAGTATTTTAATTTCCTTTTCAACCAGAGTCTTTCACAGACAGAGAGCTCTTGAGATGGCAGACAGCCACGTGTTCTGGTCCTTTACCTACTACAGAATTGTTTTAACAAAAAATCTTGTTCATTCAGACGTCATAACTAATTACATATAGAAGTTAAAATTCGGATAAAAGAAAATAATTTTTCACAACCTGTCCGTCAATTTCAACCTTCTAAAGTTACCCTTAGAACTATCCCAGTACAAGTTCATCAAATTTCTAGAGGTGTTCGACGCCCAGACAGAGAACGCGCTACGTGTGACTAAGATAGCTATTGTACAGTCTGCTAAACAAGTTATTTTAAATAGATTTTAATATTTTTAGGTAATTAAATTTTAAAAGTGTGGAATAGTTTAGGGATTAAATTGGTCTGATTGGACTTTCTTAGAACGTTTTTAAAAGCAGCTAAAGATAGTATGTAGAATTGAAAATAATTATTATGCCATAAAAGGTGTTTTGGCATTCCTTCAACCTTTTGAAATTGAGTCAGAAAATATAAATTTTATAGGATAGCGGAAAATACCTATAATTTTTTTGTAGGCCTTTGTAAATCGTGGAAATAGTTTATATTTTATTTCTACCTTATTAAGGAAAATGGTACCTATTATTAATAACGGTTGTTTCTGAAACATTACTAAAATTTTCGAAATTTTGTTTTTCTACAAAATAATAAACTATACTATTTAGAAAAAAATTTATTTCTCTTATAATTTTATAAAAAATAACGGGAATATTTACATTTCTTGATCTATTAAACAAAACGATAAATTATCTCGACGAATGACACCATGTTCTAGGTACGGAAGCTAGCTTTATATTTTTGTTGGTGGTTTCATGGGTTTCATATCAATTTTTTGTAATTGTAGTTTACACGTACATATACCTATTAACACTTGTTTGCTTTATTAAAAAAGTGTGTTGTTGTGATTTACGTCGAAATAAGTCAAAAACAACTTGAAACCCCATATAAAATCAAAAAGGAGAAACGGAAAAAAATTGAGCCTGTAAATGAACACAACTCAGAAACAAAAATAGCTATCTAATAATAAAAAAATAAAATTTGATTCTTGTGCAGCTTCATCTATATCATTAACTGTTTTTGGTTTTTTAATGGTTTTTCTTGGTGATGAAAATTCCGATATCTCACGGTTATCGATTATTTTTTTCTCTTCAGAAATGCGGACGACATTGTTTTTAGATACTCCTGTGGCTGCAGCAACACGATCATTTACATTTTTAAATGGTATTGAAGGTGAATTAAAGTTTCCTTCTCTTCTCATAAACTCTATAACATTGGCTATTATTTCGCGAGATTGACTGTTAATCACGCGGCCTCTTAATTTGCTATTAAACTCCATACTTAGGTTCTATTAAACTGTAATGAGCAAAAAACACAAACGAAAATAAAAGAAATGTTTTAGCGAAATTTACATCTGACATTTACGTCTGAATGAAATAGTGAAATACTTGATGCGCAGAGTGTACTTTCATTGCGTAAATCCGTCGGGATGCCTGTCAGTAGTGCTTTCTCTGTCTAGCCGTCGAAAGCCTCTAGAAAAATGATGAACTGTATATATGGATAGTCTTATAGGTGAAAAGTTAATATATGCCTAGCTAGACTAAGGTTCAACTGTTACTTTGTTAGAAAGAAGTGTAGCACATGCAATCGGGCTAAAACGATCTTTAGTAGACGAATAATCATATGCAGTCTATCACCACCTCTTTAAAGGTTGTTTTAAACATATATAGTAACTTCTTGGAAGCAAAAACTTATAAAATAAAAAACGTTAGAACTATAAATAATTTTAATTTTTATGTTTGCGAAAAAAAGTTTCTGACTATCTTTTCTTTAATTTAAAATTCGTATAAATTATATGATTGTGACTTTCCTTCTGACGACAATTTTATATCTAGTGATAATAAATATGCCTTTTCTATTATGAAAAAATCAACTAAAAGAGCAGGAAATCGTTTTGAGACTAGTCTGTTGTGGAAAAACAATGATGTAGTTATGCCCAAAAGTAAAACCATAGCTTTAAATCGTTTATTTTGCCAGAAAAGAAAAATGGATAAAGATGCTGACTTTGTTAATGCATATAACATTAATAAATTGACAGATTTAGACTGGTCAGTTTCAATTCAAGGCAAATCATCATTCTGTCAACTTAATCGAATAGAGAGACCTCAGATATAATATATATGTATGGATATTATGTATATTATGTCGCTCTATAATATATATAATGTTAAATATAAACTATTTATTTTTTGTATGTTATTAATATTTAGTTTTTATTAAATTATTAAAATTATCATTGTAATTTTTTGATATAAATAAATAAAAATATTGCCAGAAAATTATTGATTATGTGTCAAAAGGATACTTAAAAAAATTGGTAGAAAAAGAGGTACTAATAAATTTTGCGAAAACATGGTATCTACCGCACTTTGCCGTTTTTAATGTCAACAAACACGGAAAACTAACTTAGAATTGTTTTTGATGCCTCAGCTAAATCACATGGACTCAGTTTAAATGACATGTTGCTGCCAGTCCCAGATTTACTAACTCCGTTGTTAAGAGTTTTGTGGACCTTTAGGTAAGGTAGAATGGTGTTCTGCGGCGACATCGTTAAAATATTCCACCAGATAAAGAAGACCTAGTAGCACAGCGTATTCTCTGGTGAGGGCATTACATAACGAGAGAAAATTCTGTTTATAAAATGCAAGTAATGTCCTTTGGAGTCATTTACTCACCGTCATTGGCTCAATACGTAAAAAAAATAAAAACGCATCTCAATTTAATAATAGATTTCCAAATTCTACCAATGCCATTTTTAGTAAACATTATATCGATGATTGTTGAGATTCGGAAACTGAAGTTATTGATGTCCAAGCCCAAGGGGGTTTCCCACATACTTTGATTTTCTCTTACTATACGGAGAATGGTCGCACTGCGCAGCTTTCTGAGTGCCTTTTAAAAGGAGATAGAAAACTCCGCCATTTTGATCCTTATTACGTATTGCCTACATCTTATCGCAATATTTTTAATAGGTGCGTTTTAATCATCCGCTTCTGTTTCGGAATTGTCGGTTTTCTTGTTTTAATCTGACAGGTTAAAACGACTAAACATTTTTTCTTATTGTAGGTGAGCATGTGACTCTTTATACGTTGAAGACAAAATTAAAAGGTATATATGGGATAAATACATCAATTTCTTCACTCAGTAGGGCTTTAAAAGAATTAAAATTCAAGTGGATAAGCTGTAACATTTCTAACAGAAAATATCTCATGGAACAGTCACAATTAGAGTCACAGTCACAAGAGAAAGAATATGTTTTTTACGAGATTTAAAAAAAATGAAAGTGATTCTCATCGTCTCAAGCCTGTATATCTTGATGAAACTTGAATATTCAGCAAAGAAGGATTTCGCAAAAGCTGGCAGAATGGTACCGATAAGAAAGTCAAAAAGAAGATACATTGTTCTTCATGCGGGTTCTGAAAATGGGTATATTAATGCTGTAGCTTGATATTTAAAAGTGGTAGTAAATCTTGCGATTATCATGATTCAATGAATGCTGATAATTTTGAAAGATGGTTTGAATATCAGCTTTTACCAAGCTAAGAAGAACCGTCATTAATAATAATGGACAATGCGTCGTACCATTCAACGTTGCTCGAAAGAATACCAAATGCAAGTTGGAACAAAGTTTATCTGATTAATTGGTTAAAAGAAAGGAATATACAGTTTCCAATGCCTAGTATAAGTTCGAATTGTTAGAAATTGCCAAGAAACAGGTACCAGATAAAGTATACAGGTATGTTATGATATGATATAATTTAATAAGATATTAAAAATGCATATTTTACAGATTAGACAGATTAGCTCTTTTGCATGGCCATCGTATGTTGAGACTGCCTCCATATCATTGCCAGTTCAATCCAATTAAACTTGCTTGGTCCGAGTGTAAACGGTATTACGATGCAAAAATAACTTCGGCAGAACGTATTACTGCAGATACTGTAATTAGTGTTTGAAACGAATCTCTTCAACAGGTTTAATGCAAAGTTTTTTGATATACTATGGTTTATAATTGTTATGTAATTGTAGAATAAACCAGAAAAATGAAAAAGGTATGTAGACCATACAAGCAAAATTATTGATGAATATTGGGAGACTGCAAAAATCATTGATGCAAGTAATATCTCTCCTGTAATCATTAATTTAAACGAATCGGATAATGAATCAAATTGGGACTTGTGGGAAGACAATTCCGCATAATAAACGTTTATTGTATTCTATTCAAAAATGGCTGTTGTTCTACAAGTTTAACGTTACCAGATTTGTTAAATTTCAATGATTTCCAAAGTAATTAGTTTATCGAATAAAACTTATGTAATTTTTTAAACAGATCTAATTTCTTAGTGTAGGTTTCATTCGGCAAGTGATCCTTGTTGTCTTATAATAACTAATTTTAGGAATGTATTTACTAATGTTATATTATTTATGACAATAAATATCAATTAAAAATGCATTTTGTTTTATTTTGTAATGTTTTGATGTCACAATTTTTATTAATTTTAAAGCCTTTTCCTATTTGGCTGAATACGATCCTGACAACTGTCAAAATTTTGTAGAGTCGCCATTAAATTTCATGCAGTAATCAAAGAAATTCCGAAAACATGATATTACGTCATATTTGGTGACGTGCAACTGAAAGGCTATGCAATGAACTATACAAAAATCCAATCATTGGAAATTTACCGACTGCCTGCAAAACACCATTTGTAAAGCAATATTACTTTTGTGGCATATACTATTTTGGACCTTATATTATCAAAGTTGGTAAACGCAGAGAGAAAAGAAACGGTGTCATATTTACTTGTTTGTACACGCGTGTTATACACCTTGAGATAGCGAACTCCCTGAGCACCGACTTGAAGGAGTTCAATCTGCAAAAAATTATCGAAAGTCTTTTCATTAAAAACAACAAAGTGGCATTTTAATCTATCTACTTATGGGCGGAGTATGGGAACATCAAATACAAACCGTCAAAAGAGCTTTGAAAACTGTTTAAAAAGAAAAGGTTCAATTTGCAAAGTTATTTACACATTTTTTATTAAGGTAGAAAACATCGTCAACTCTAGGCCTTTGACCAAAATTTCGATAGATGCGCAAGACTAAAAAGCAATTAGGCCTGATCATTGTTTGCTGGAGCCTTATAATAACTCATTAGAAGTTAATGTTCTTTCGAAAGTCTACCCATTAGTGCTGATCATTTGAAAAAGCAGTGGAAGACAGTAAAAAATGTAAGTAACAAGTTATAGTGTCGCTGGATTTGCAAATAAAACCACGAACAGAAAGCTGTTAAGATTGATAAAATCTTCATTATTGTTTATTATCATAACTCAAGGAACGTCTGGCCAAATGGTAGAGTGACAGCTGTATATCCAGGGATAGACGTCAGAACAAATCATGGTATCTGTAGACTACCTATTTTAAAGTTGTCTACCCTCTATTTCGATGAAAATGAAGCCACTTAAGCAAGCTTTATATTGATAGGGGAGAATGTTGATAAAATAGTATATTAAAGTATAAGTGGATATAACGGTCTTTAAAACACGTGCGATTTTGCGAGCACGACGGCTCGAAATAGAGCAAGTGTTTTAAAGACCAGTTATCCACGAATACTTTACGCTATTTTATTTTTATTGGTATACTTTGAAATCCTAAATATTGGTATAATTTCTACAAAAAAATTAAAATAACTAATAACTGAAAATGGTTGAATTTGTGATGTAACATCAGTATACCTCGTTGTCATGAAAATAAGACAAACAAAAATGTATTTTAAATCTGTCACGTAAGATTAATTGTCGCAACAGTTGTTACTGTTTAAAATGAGTTTAAATATTGAGTATTTAAATAATAATAATAAAGCAAAATCGCGCTTAATACCACAAAAATCCGAAGCGGTTTATAAAAAAAAATACGATAAATTCAACACGTGGATGGAAATGCAAATGGTTACACATATAGATGAACGAGTTGTTCTCGCTTATCTCCAGAAAATGTCAAAACAGTACGTACGTCCGCTACCATTATGGCGAATAATGGCATGACAATAGATCAAATCCAACGACAAGTAGGATAGAAATCGGCGGCTGTGGCGACTGGTTACGTTGAAGAGACCATTAGCAATAAGAAGAATGTTTCAAATATTATTGGAAGTGCTATTAATGGAAGAACAACTTCATTGACATCCAAGAATGTTAGCAATCTTAATTTGAACACTATTTCCTCTGATTTAAAAAACCGAAGTTTCAATATTTCAAACAATACTAACTGTACTTTCCACATTCATTTAAACAATTCAGAATGATTTAAACAATTCAGAATGTGAAAAAAAATTTAAATAAATTTTTTGAAAAATTTCTCAGAAATATTTTATTTGACATTAAAAGGCACTCCTGTCAGATCAATATTTAAAAAGTTGGCATTTAAAAATCACGTTTCTCGGGTTATTGATGTTGCCATGGTAACTTTAAAACGCGCGTTTTTTAAAGTTCGTTTTAAACACGCTGAGGCCTACTTTAAATAAGTAAAATAGGGTACCAATAAAAAAAATATTTATTTTCATCTATCGTGTTAATTATTTTTGTCTATACCATAGAGGTAAAATAAGGAAGGAGACGCAATTACGTTCTCAAACGTGTCACAACGTCCGCCATATTAATACTAGACTTCCTTCACTTGTGATAGTTTTTATTTTAATGTATTGTTTAATCTCATTATAGTTATTTATTTACGTTTAATAAGCTATTAGTCTCAGAAAAAAGAACAATGGCGTCGTATGCCAAGCGCAATTGTACAAGTAACAATGATGTAGATAAGAAAATTTTAAATATAACATTTCTGAGGTAAGTATAAACACAGTACAAAGTGGTAATAAAATAAAATGATATTGTATTCAAAATAATTAATTTAAACGGTTTTTTATCAATAAAAGTAATAAGTAAATATACGGAAGCGTAGAAGGGCCACATTTTTAATTTTTTTTTTTATTCTAAAATTCCGTGTTCGTACACGGAATTCCTTGTTCAAACACGGAATTTCCGTGTTCAAACACAGAAATCCAAAATTCCGTGTTCGAACAAGGAATTTCCGTGTTAAAACAAAGAATTCCGTATTCAAACACGGAATTCCGTGTACGAACACGGAATTCCGTGTTTGAACACGGAAATTCCGTGTTCGAATACGGAATTTTAGATTTCCGTGTTCGAATAAGTAATTCCGTGTTTGAACACGGAAATTCCGTGTTCTAACAAGGAATTCCGTGGTCGAACACATAATTTTATATTCGAGCTACAGTATTTATTGGTATATGTACGGCAGCGTAGAAGCGTAGATGCGAATATTTTGGTATAAGTATATTTTTCATCAGGTGTCATCATTTTTCGAAATATGACGCCATCACTAGTTTTTTAAGTAGCACCACCATTTTTTGATAATACCATTTAATAGAAATACAAGCAACAACATTTTTAACCGGTCCTCCATTTCTTTACTTTTTCCGAGAGATAACTAATAATTGGATTTATAAAACACCGCCTCACTTTATCCCTCTTTTATCTAGGCTAGAGAGGCAATGAGAGTAAATTTAAAACACTATACAGGGTGTTATTTTAAATCGATTTAAATGAAATTTGGGCATCAGGGACTAGAGCCTAAGACATAAGACTGACCTGGAAATAAAATTAATGGAAAAATATTACTATGCAGGGGACAAAGAGGGCAAGACTTTTGATACTACTTCCTTGAGAAAATAGGATTGGAAGGGTCGCTATAGGCATTGAGACATTTCCTTAGTGCAGTGGCGACAGAAGGGGGCACAATAGATCTTTTAGGTCGCAGTGTATTAACACCCCATTATCAACATAACATACTACTTCCGTCTCTTTTTTAAAAAATCGGCAAATGTAAAAATCTGAGGATATTCAAAGAATCTGTATTTACCCATCCCTCACAAAGATCCTCAAGTCACCCAAAAGCAACCTGTAAATACTTTATTTAAATTTATAGTTCGAAAATAAAATTCCGTGTTCGAACAAGGAATTCCGTGTTCGAACACGGAATTCTTTGTTTGAACACGGAATTTTAGATTTCTGTGTTCGAACAAGGAATTCCATGTTTGAACAGGGAATTCCGTGTTCGAATACAGAATTCCGTGTTCGAATACGGAATTCTTTGTTTGAACACGGAAATTCCGTGTTTGAACACGGAATTTGAGATTTCCGTGTTTTAACAAGAAATTCCGTGTTTGAACAAGGAATTCCGTGTTCGAATACGGAATTCTGTGTTTGAATACGGAATTCCGTGCACGAACAAGGAATTCCGTGTTCAAACACGGAATTTTAAAAATAAAAAAAAAATTAAAAGTGTGGCCCTTCTACGCTGCCGTATAAATATTAGAAACTACATTCCACAATAGATCTCAAAAGGTCGAAGTGGCGGAGGCCACATTAAACTGCATTCTAAATTTTACTAAAAATATTTATTTTTGAAACTCTGATACAAATTTTACCGTTTCTTTTACAAAATTTAAATTAATTAATTTGGATCCTCTATTTCTCGCAGTCTCTGGGCCTATAATTATACCCAAAAAGTCTCCTGATATTATAAAGAGCACATCAAATAACTACATGTACTCCGGTTAACTCCATTAATCTGTACATAAAATATTTACCGTTTGGTATCTCAAAAATACTCAATTTCCGCTATACATATATATGTATGTTTACTTACACGTGGAGGAATATTTGTTTTTCATCTGTGGAACAAAGAGTTGAAACAATTAGAATTGGAATTAGATGCTGAACTTCTCCATTAGAAAGGAATTAACATTCAAGGCCTCCTTTCCCGTATATATCTCCTGTTCTGTTTTATTCCTTTCGAGCCAAGCACTTTAATCGCAATTTTGTGTGAGTGCCATCACTGTACTCTGTACTGACTCAGTTTCTTATTTAAATTTACTGTTACTACGTCGGTTTTGGATAAACGCGCTTGCTTTTGAGAGACAATAGCGTCCATTATATCTATTCTGTTTATGCCATATTCTTTTTTAAATTTAGTAAAATGTAATCATATTGCAAGCACAAGCACGCGAATGCTGCTTTTTAATGATTTGCAATTATTTTTTAGACAATATTTTTCGTTTTAATAAATACCAGAAGTAAATCATTTATTACAATCTAATAAATAAGATCAATGGCCAATTATTTTATTTCAACCAAACTTATCTATAGTCGAAAAACTTCATAAACTAAGGGCAGTTTGGCTACATGCCCTTAGTACAAGGAAAAACCAATTCATACCGGGTGTCCCATTAGTGTGTAATTGCTCGATAAATCCATACGTGTTAAAAATACACAAACAAGTTACAAATAAAAGTTAGGTAGGTATATGGATTTAAAAAAGGCATTTCTATTTTAAAAATATTTTTCGATATACCTACGCTTTTACCTGGAAAATAAAAATGTATATTTTATAAAAAAATACCCTGTACTTTATTTCAATTTTAAAAGGGACTAGTAATACTGTAGTCAATGGTAAAATATTTTATTTAAATATTACAGCAATACTTTTTTTGTGAAATTAAAGAATGATACAGACCCCAAATAAAATTATCATAATTTATGTAGGTTAACAATGATTTAAAAATTGTTTAAAATACAGACTCAAAAGATATAATCCTAACGAATAGTGATGACAGAACTGGTTTATTTTAAACAGAGTGTTTTAAAACGTATAAGAAATATGGCTCATTTAAAGTTCAATTTACTCAATTTTTTCAAATGCAATACCCTGTATATTATTTTGCATAAAATTCGTTATGAATTTACCTGTCCAACGATACGAACATGTAAGCATGTAAGAACATTACACATATACCGGGTGTCCCATCATTGCTCACATGATGGATAGGTAGCTGTTTTCTTATTGAAGATATTTTTAATACAAAAGTTGTATTATTCTTAATTCTACACCATAAATGAACGGTGAACCAAACTTATACTTTTTTATATCAAACAACCTGGACAACAGACTTGGTTGTTTTCACATCGTTTAAATATTTTAATAGGCTTACAATCCCTAAATTTATTCTATTTTTATGCATTTGCTGGGCCTAAACGCGAGATTATGTTGGGCCTGCTATAATTATTCCTTGATGGACGTCGTGACCGGCTTCAACAGGTTGATTTAGGTGAATTTCTAGTATCATTCTCCGATTCTCGATTCATTGAACGAGCCCTGCTTTGACAGGTTCTTTGAAGATTTTCGATTCTTTCGCAATTAAAGCATCATCTGCTCTCATTTTGACCATTTCGTTGCATACTTTGCAGAATATTTAAGATTTGTGAGAGAATAGATTGAGTGATAGTATAAGTAGTAGCCTCTTCGCTTTCCTGGAATCTAATTTCTCTCAATTTTGCGCGAAAAGATCTAGATATACTTTTTGCTGCTTCGTATTCCTGTGCTGGAATTAGCGTCTCACTCAACGTCTTGTGGTGTTGTAGCCGAAGAGCCTGCTGCATTTCCACGTCCTGCAGTCCATCAATGAATGCTTGTACGTCGATTTGTTCTAAGAAATCTTTAGGTGCCTGTGGATAGGCCAGATGCAGCAATCTTTTAATATCGGCTTTAAATTCTTGTAGACGCTAACTGTGTTTTTGACTACAAACTTCTAGCTGGCTTTGGAATACCTGTTTTAAATGCTGCTGGTCATATTTTGACTCCAATACTTGGACGAGAGATAAATAACTGGGTTCTTCTTGGAGAAGTAACTGTAAAACAGTTGCTGCCTGACCTCGCAGTGACACTGTTAATGAAGCTGCCATCTCTTTCTCGGTCCAGCCATTGGCTTTAGCTGCAGTTTTAAATTGGAGTCGATATGTTTGCCATGGTGTCTGACCGTTGAACGTGGGTGGCGTAAGGGACTTGCTAGTATAGTTTTGTGAAACTGGGATTCGAATGTGGTATGTTTCAGTTATGGTTGAAGACGAGGTAGTGTTTTCAGCTTCACCGTTGCCTACGGGAGATTAACTACGAATTATTTTTTCTAACTCAACTATTTCAGTTCTGAGTTGCCTTTCCAAGTCTTCTCTAGCTTTTTCTTGTTGTTGCTCCAAATTAGCTTTTAAATTCTCTTGTTGTTGTTCTAAATTATATTTTAGATTATTTTGTTGTTGTTCCAAATTAGCTCTTAAATTCTCTTGTTGTTGCTTTAAAATACTTTTGAGATTCTCTTGTTGCTGGGCTAAGGCATTTACTCGACTGTTTAGCTGCCTCTTGCTTGAAATTTACCTGAATTTGTATCAAACCATTTATAATTTATACTTCTGTTTTTCTACGCCTTTCCTCCTTCTCTTTTTCCTCGTCCTTCCTACGCCTTTTTTCTCTTCTTCTCGCTGTTCCTTTTCCTCCTCTTCTTTTTTCCTACGCCTTTCCTTTTCCTCTTCTCTCCTTACTCTCTCCTCTTCCATCTTCAAAAACCATGCTGGTGGGCCTGAAGTATTTATGCCTGCTTGGTATTCAGTGGATCTAGTATTTACCATGAACTTTTACTTTGTATCCCACCAATGTTACGCTGATTTTTGGTATCGCAATTTATTTTAACTAAACTTTAACAACAAATATACAACTGATACAATAACTCCAACTGATAACTAATTTAGTACGTTTAACGTCTATCATAAAACTGAACTCTGACGTCAGGTCGTCGCCTTATATAGCTTGCCTCGACCTTCTAGTACCTTCTCGAACAATCTTTGACAAGGAATGACATTTCGAGACATTTCGGGAATATTCTATCTTCTTCATTTACTCGTACCACAGCACGCTACGGGGTGCTGCGTAACAATATGTTTATGAATATACCGCAAATGACTATTTATTTTCCTAAAGTAAAAAAAAGACACCCTGTAAAGTATTCCCAAGATACTTCGACTATGCCCAAATTTTAATGAGCTCACTGCAGAATGGACTAAAGCTTAAGTTTACAATTTGGTGTTTTTCTCTTCATCCGTTTTTAAGTTATCTTCAAAATTAAAAATTTTGACTTTTCCTCAAATATCTATAATTAGGTCCATTTTAGGGAATCATGTATGGGAACAAAATTATAGAGAATTACATTATAGACAACTCTTATTATGATTTCTATTCTTTTCTTATTTGAATACAGAAAGGAAAGTAAAACATGTCCGTGGGGGGTGGGTTGGCTCAGTGGTTAGAGTCATGACTTTGAGATCGGAAGGTCTCAGGATCGAATCCCACCGTTGGCCGGGATTTTTTCATTTAATTTAATTATTTAAAATTAATTCTGATGCCTTGGTAGGATTCCCCACTCGACCATTCACTGTTGGGTTCTAATTAACAGTGCTGTTCCTAAAGTGGCGCTGGGAAACAGTAACAAAGCCTACATAGAACACGAGGCTAATAACCATAGCAGTTGATGCCGATGACACAAAAAAAAACATGGCCGTGACCGTATTTTTTTAGGCAACTTGTTTGCAGTATATTTCTTAACATATTTTATGTAACCATCTAATAGTCTGGTGGGGTATGACAGGCCCAGAGGTACAACCTTAGAGCATATAAGACTAGAGATATCATTCAATGTATTTTGTTATGTATAAGCGGGGACATCACTTTAAACGTGAGGGAAAAGGGGTAGGTACTTCATTCTCAATGACGTACGGTTTAAAAGGGTTCGTATTTATGTTTACCATTTATCCAGTGTAATGTCACAATTACTAATAATTTAGATAATTGATTCGCATAATTAAGGGCCCATCTTTTTACCTCTGAGTAAAGGTACACGTATGTTTACTTGACAGATTAGCAGTCTATCGTTTAAAAATTTATTTAAAAATATTAAGAATTCTTTTTATTTATGTTAAGCTTTCGTTATACACTGTATTATATACATGTTTTAGGACTTAATTTTTTTTTATTGCAGATATAGGCTTTGAAACTGTATGCTTTCAAATGGATTCGTGGCCACGCATTATTTTCATTTAGTTCATGTAGATCATTTAAAAACTGAAATCTTTTTTATAGAGCATATAAAAGACCAGTAAAGGCAAGTAAAAACAAAAAACAACAATTTATTTATAATAGTAATAATAATAAATATAAATATTTTATAATAAAATTAATAATCAACGTTATCAAAACATAGTTATTGGTTGTAGCTAGATGTCATATCTGTGTGTAGAAGTAAGCTATTTATAAAACTAAAACAAAAAAAAACGAATTAAACATTAATGCTACCAAATTCCCATGAAATTTATTATTTATTTAGTACACCACTCAACAGTTAAAAACGAATTACCTATAGAACGGGATCAATATAGAACAAATACATTTTATTCGTGAGATACATCATATACATTTTCAGGAAAAAATGTTCAGTTACATTTGACTGCCTATATTGGAGCATAAAACATTTTAAAATTATCGCACAAAAACTTACACGCTATTAATATATGCACAATAAATGCTATATACACATTAGGGTGGCCCCAAAAAAACGAACATTTTTTTATTAACGTCTCCTCTGAAAATATGTTAGTTTTAAGAGGCCCCTCCAAAAAACAGCTCAAAAAAAATTTTAGTGGGTCGCTTCGAACTTTTAAAAAATTCCAAAATCGTCGAAAACCGGATTTTTTTGGTTTTAAATTTTTTTTCTCATTATTTTATTTTTTTCTATAAAAACAATCGTAAAGATCCTGAAAATTTCAAGTCGAAATTTTAATAATGAAAGGTAGCTCCAAATTTTTCTAAACTTTCAAGTCGAGTACTTTATATCGCTTCGAGCTACTTTTGAACATGAATATTAACGAACTTTATATTTTTTTGTTTTCATTAAACTTTTTTTTCATTTCTCGTGCTTCAATTTTATTCTTGAGTATGTAAAATTAAATGCTTGATAGGCACAGCCTAGCATTAATCTGATTTTTGCCAAATAAAATGGCCGGTTAATTATTCTGTGGGGTTGCGACAGAGAGCCAGTAAATTTGATGAAGGTGTTTTTGTGGCTAGGGGCGAAATAGTAGTACGCTTAAGTTAGCACCATCATAAAAAAGTCATTTTTAAGAAACTGCTTATAAATTTTTTATAAATTGGCAGGCTTGGCGACAAATTTCTAATAAAAATAGCCTCCAAAATGGCTATGGTTGTAAATATGAAGGTCGCAACCCGCCTTTGAAATCTTTCCTTTACTATCAACAGCTGTTATTTGACAGGTCGTTAGAGAATGTTTGCAATTTATGGAATATTAAGAATGATAGGAATTTTAGACGTTAGAAATAATTGGAATTCCTAAAATTGTCACATAAGAAATGCATAGGCGGAAGTAGTTAAGATGAACCGAAAATTCTGAAAATCAATAGGGTTCTAAGTTAGAAATAATTATTCAAGAAAATCAAAACCGCAAGTCAAACAGAACTTTTGTTCTAGAGTTATCATGCCGGCATGCATACACACAGACGACCAGACCAGAAATTTTTTTTTGCATTTTCGGACTCAGAATGATCGGAAACATGAAATCGTTTGAATTTTTGCTTTCCTGAAAAACAAAGTAACTTACAAATAAACAAAAAAAGTCGGATAGGTGCCGAAATTGCTGCCTCAAGCCGATCACTAAAAGACCTTTTTATATTAAAAAATGTAATCCTCATTTTACCGAAAAAATAAGAAAAAGCATTCTTGGTTATTACAATTAAAGAAAAAATAATACTACCAAAAGCGTATTCTAAGATCAGACAATACTATTAAGACTTGTTGGAATGTTGTATCAGAAATTACGAATAGAGAAAGTTCTGTTCCAACTGTTGTCTTAGAAAAGGACGGGATGTTATTGAATGATCCACGGGAGGTAGCTGCAGAGTTTAATAATTTTGTTAAATATGCTCCTGGTCATTTGGTCGACAAAATAATAACAAAGTCTACTAGTAACATCGAAGAAATCACATTAAATGAAGATTATTTTTTCCTCACTCCATTTTCTCACACAGAAGTATTAAATTTATTGCTTAGGAAAATTAAAAGCAAAAGATCTTCTGGAGCCGATGACGTACCATGTTTTGTACTAAAACAAGTATTAGATGTTCTTTCTGAACCTTTAACATATTTGGTAAACTTATCATTTGAAATGGGCAGTTTTCCTCAAGCTTTAAAACTGGGGAAAGTTCTACCATTGCACAAGAAAAACGATCGGAAAAAATAGAAAACTATAGACCTGTTGCTGTTCCCTGTGGTCTGTCTAAAATCTTTGAATATGCCTTTCTTAATCGTCTTCTGTCTTTCTTGAAAAGGTAAAACATTGTAACAGAAACTCAGCATGGATTCTGTGCTAAAAAATCAACAACTACTATGCTTTCATTTAACAATAAAATTATTCACCATTTGGAGGAATCTGAATGCCCAGCTGCTATCTTTTATGATCTCAGTAAAGCATTCAATTGTGTAAACCGTGATTTACTATTAAATATATTGGATAATTATGGAATCAGTGGCACCGTTTTAAAATGGATCTCAACCTTTTTACGTGCTAGGAAACAATATATTTTTTTAAAAGTACAAAACGACAATAAAATCAGTATTAATAATTCTGATACACTAGATATTAATATGGGAGTTCCTCAAGGTTCAATTTTGGGACTCATATTGTTCATACTACATGTAAACAATGTTAACTCATTAATAATAGGTGATAACCATTATGTAAGCTATGCAGATGATTGCTCGGCTATAATTTCAGCTAAAAATACGAATTTACTAAACAGAGAGAGCTCCAACATCGCTCAAAAAATAGTTTTTTTTATTTGTTTTTTAATTTAATTTACCTAATTATTACATTTCAGAGATTGTAATGAAGAGTTTTAAACAGCCAATGTAATTTTTTATAAAATTTTAACTTTTCGAGCAAATTAAAGCGGAATGAGTTTCGGTATATGCATAGATTTTTTTGGAACTAAAACTATCAAACCAAAGGCACCTATTTACAGCAGTTTAAAATGTAACATTTTAATAAAAACAGCCTATGTCACAGTGATAAATATTACAAGCAACCAAGTTCTGTTGAATGTGGTAGCAAAGTCTATATATTCCAATAAGTCAGGTAACTACATGTGGTATTACTGGTGACAAATTTAAAAATATCACAATTTTTGCCACCTTTTTCAAAAATCCAGCAAGTGTGCCTGCTTATCATTCCTTGACGAAAATGACAATACTGATAAATGTAAAAAAAAAATATTTAATGTTTCTATTCGTTATTACGATAGTAAAACATGTTTACAGTTCTGTTTATTTTTTATGAAAATCTAAGTAAAAACAACTCATGTCAAAGGGTTATAATTTTTTTCTCTGTCAAACCAAATATAGCACAAAATTAAAAGTTGATCGTAGGTCAAGCTAAAGTAATACCTTTATTGATAGTAGCTTTAAAAAAGAAAAAAGAATAATATTGACTTAAATTATTATTATTATTAACATTGCTGATTTTTAATAAAAACTCTTCAATTATTGTTTACAAACAAAAATGTAAAATCTATGAAAATTTTATTTATTAACCTTTTAATAAAAAATAAAAGTACTTAAATAAGAAAAATGAAGAAAAAATACTTTATTTACAAATAAAAAATATATATACAAATCCTAAGAATACAAAAGTACTTAAATAAGAAGAATGAAGTAAAAAACACTTTATTTACAAATAAAAAATATATATACAAATCCTAAGAATAACTAGCCATTAAACATTTAAAAATAGCTTCTTTCCCGAACGTAGTTACACAATTTAGAATGTCTTCTTAAGATTGATTATCAAATTCAACCTCAATTATTTCTACCTTATTATTTGCTTCAAATGTGCGTGAAGCAATGCAAAATAAACCTTTTTGATAATTAGCAAAATACATTTGAAATTTAATTTGATAATAAAACTTTCTTTATTTTTTTATTTTGTTATCTTATACATAATTCCTCACAGTGCTCTCCTTTGATAGATATTTTACCTCGATTATATATTCTGATGTAATACCATCAGGAAATGCTCCAAAAATTGGATGTTCCTTTTTTAAGAGAAGTCCAGGGTGACTTCATAATTTTTTTTTTATTTCTACAGCTTTTATTACTTTAGCATCAAGCAGTTTCCCTCTTATTGAAGCAACTGTTTCAAATGGTTGTTAGGCTCCCAAAATTTGTTCCGCCAGTGATCCATTAAATATTTTGCATTTTGCTGCTTCATATATAACTGAAGCAGTTATTCTACCAAATCTTGTCTCAAACCATTGCTTCAATTGATACCGACTTCTGGTGTTACATTCTAAATCTTTGATCATCGAAGCAGTAATTTTAACTTTTGCAAAGGTCAAGAAATGTTTTACAGATGCATTATTTTTGTGGTTTTCCAAAAAATTAACCAAACGGCAGTGAATAGAAGGGTTATTATTTCTCGGTTGCAATAACATAGACATGCGCCTTGATTTTCAGAAAACATACTCAAAACATGTTCCACTACTAATTTATTTTCCTGTAGTGGATGAAGATGTTTCTTTACCAATCTAGCCAAGTCTACAAGTCTACATTAATAATTACGCATTTTGATAAATTAAAGCCTTTCCAATAACACTGAGTAGATGTTACAGATGGTTCCTCACTTCTTCTATGAAGCCGCAGCAAAAAAACTAAAGTATGTTTACAACCACCTGAAAAAAATAAAAGGGTAAGATATGCAGTTACAAAATAACTATATAACCAACTACAAAATGCCTTATTTTATGAAACAAGACGAGCAGAGCTTTACTAGCCCTGAACAAATCCAGTAAGAGCCTTGGATTTTCAAAACTTTTTAAAAAACAATCTCACCACATTTTCACATTTTTGAAATATTATAGTTTTTTTAACAGCTATGTCTCATTTTAGGCTATTCTTAGGCTATTGAGTATTATAAAATAAAAAATTACGGGATGCTTTGTTAGCTTCAAATGAATTCAGCAGAGCACTCCAGTTGTTTTTTTTAAACCACATCAAGTTTTTTGGCTCCTACAATATTATAAAATATTCAAAATTTGGCATTTTTATAAAAATTCGCAATTCCTTGCTGCATTCAAAGTTTCTTTTCTGAAAACAAATACACCTACCAAATTTTTAGGATTTTAAAATAGCCTAAACTTGTGTCATAAGTAGTTATTTTTATATATAAAAAAACAAATTAAAAACTGAATAAAGCATGTTCAAAAATTTTGAATTTTTTTTTATGAATAATAGAGTTCAAAATAAAGCTACATTTAATTTTTTTAAATTTATGACGTCACCGGGAATAGACCAATAGGAACTAGCCACACAACGTTGCCAGTTAGACAGTATACGAAAAGTAATATACGTTCGTTTGTGTGCACCGTCTTATTTTTAGACTTCTAAATTATTGTTAAACTAATAAACAAGAAAATGAAACTGCGGCAGCACTGTGAATCAAGAATTTTTGTGTTGTCAATCGATAATTATGCAATTTTGATGTTTTTATAAATATTATGAGTACGAAAAAAATGTTTTCTCCCAAGATGTGATAATGATTTACATTTTACATTCATTATTAAAAATATTTATTAGTTTTGCTAGAAATATTTGTATCTATACTATTTATTAAAATAAAAATGTTTTATTTTAATTTCATTATTCAATTATCAACCATTGTAGTAACGATGTTTTTCTTTTTTTTTAGATACCAGATGATTTTGAAAACTGTTAATTTTTTAAATGATGGGTAAACCTTTACATATAATAAGTGGGTAGTACCACACAAATATCTCCACAGTTCTTGTTATTCACCAGACAAGAGCCAACTCACTGATTCTACCAAAAAAAGAAAAACAGAACAAAAAAAATGTTGACGGGAAAATAACCTTCTACTAGAAGCATTTTTCATCTCTATTTAATAAAGATACACCGGATCTTCAAGATGCAGCAGCAATTTCTGACATTGCCTTCTTCAGTTAATTTAAAATGCAAGAACCTGCCTCGAAACCTCCTGAAAGTTTTGTCTGAATAGGAAGAAACATCTTTAATATCTGATTCAGAGGAATTTAATAATAAGCAGGATCTTCAAAACCAATGAACTCTCAAAATTGAAAATAAACCACAGGTATATTTAGGATTGCCCAACAGTGTTTATAAAATCCTCAATATTTATGAGAAGGAAAGTGTAGCTTACATAAACCTTTTACATTTCAGTGTGAATTAGTGGTATTTTTAACTTAAAATAACTCATTTTGTAAGAATAAATACCAAATAATTTAATAAACTGTTTTTTTTTTTTTTTTGATTAATTTATGACATTTCATAGATTATAATAATTGTATATAAACAAAAATGTAGAATCTGTGAAAATTTTATTTATCAACCTATTATTAAGAAATAAAAATACCTGAATAAGATAAACGAAGTAAAAAACCCTTTATTTACAAATAATAAAAAATATATATACAAGCCCTAACAATAATGGAGATATCAAATTAAAATCTCCTCTACAGATTTATTATCAAATTCAACTTGTTATCGACTTCATTATTTACTTCAAATGTGGAAAAAACAATGCAAAATACTTTATGTTTATGTGTAATTATTCCGTTTACTGGGAAAATATCTCCTTTTCTGAAGTTATTCATGGAAAATTGCATTATCTTCATATACTTGCATGGCAGATCTAAAAATAATAAAATATTTAATAATGTGATGATTTTTTTAGTATTTTCAAGAGTACATTTTTATGGATTCCTATTTTTCAATTTTTATTACTTTTCAATGTTCCAAATTATTTCATAAAATATTATCGTAGATTTATTCATGTAAATACTAGACATGTGTATAATAGTTGTAACAGAAAGAGTTTGTATATTTACAAAAAGTAGTCATTTATTCAAAAAAATGTACTTATATTACAATTATTTACAAGACATATAACAAGTAGGTAATCCTCGACCGAATAAAAATAGTATTACAGTAAATACATGTGCACTATCCTTCTAAATAGTTTTAAATGTTATTTAGTTTTAATTTTTGAGGTAGGAAAATTGTATGAACTCGTTTTATACAATAACAAATTTGCTATTCCTTAGGTAATATATAAATGAAGTAAAGGGTAAAGGGTAAAGGTGAAATGTTTATTTTTAAAAAACTGTTCGACAACCCTAATGACCTGAGATAAATATGTTTTTACTATAAGGTGTATTGCTCCATATAAACTGTAACTAATATTAAAACAAATTATAAATAAAGTCTTACATACCTTTCTGTCTTTTATAAACTGAGTATTGTTAAAAAATGCAGTAATAGTCTCGGTAATCATATCTTGGTTAACAATGGGTAGAACACTTGAATCAACTTTTATAAACCCAGCTGACAAACTCATATTAATAATAAAATTAAACCAATTAGCAAAGACAGAAGAAATAAATGTAGAATTGAGAAAAAAGTATACAAAACAAAAAACGAATGTTAGGTTAGGTGGTCTAGGTTGTGTCTTAGATTAATGTCTGTGGGTTGTGTCAATTTTAAATGTCACTTAGATGTGCGTTCACTTCGACATTCTGTGTGTCGGTTTGTTTGTTGGCTTGGTTCTGTATAACAAAAAAAACTTCGACACAAGCTGATTGGTCTATTCCCGATGACGTACACATTTCAAATTTTAAATTTAAATTGAGCTTAATTTAAAAATTTTTGGCTTTTTTAACGAACTGATTATTTAGAATAACTTGTATAGCGAATAACTATTACAATTTAATTTATAAAACAGCATATCTCACATGTGAACATGGCCCATTGTATTGTCTTAAATTTATTTATATATTATTTATTTAATGAGGGTATTTTAGAATAAAGTACCGATAACTGGAGGATTTGTAGATCTTAACTACTTATTAAGAAAAGGTAAATATAAGTTTCCTGTAAACGTCCCAGTTTTTATTTTACAAAGTGATAAAGTAAATTTAATAAATACATAAGTTTGTAAATTTCTTTCCATACTGTAAACATTATTTATTATTGACTCCTACAATTTTAATCTAAAAATCTTATAAACTAATTATTTATCTAAGAAGTCCCCATTGTCTGTCCTAATAGTTTCTATAGGAAAGCATTACAAATTGGCGTGACGATTTATTACACTGTTTTACACTATTATGATATATCAAATAAAATTTGTTAACTATTATTATGTAACATAAAATCTTCCACATTTTTTATTTAATAAAATTTACTTTATTCATAGAAACAATTACTGAAAATCAGTTAATATAACCGTTTTATAATAATTAATAAATATAACTTACATTTCCTAAAAAAAAAGAAAAATGTAGATTTGGGTTGCATTCCCAATAGTGCGGTTCCGGCAGATCGGCCATACTGAGTCTAGATAAGCCAATCATAGTAATACCGTTTTGTTCAAAAGAGGTGCTGATAGCGTCTCCTAACCTTCTAACTCCATGGGTTTAGATGACCATTACTTTTTCATAGACATTGACAGCCTTTAAAAAACCAATTACAGTGCTTATAATACAAAAAAAATGTAATGCCAGATATTCAATTTCAAATCACGAAATACATCGCAATAGTTATAGCTATATTTTAAATAAATTCAAATTCGTTTTAACATTATCTCAATAGTTCATATTTTTGAAAGTTATACCTTTGATGTGTTAATTACATATTGAATCAATAGTAATAACGTTATTAAACGTATTTATTGTTTGTATTTATAATCAAAGCGGATTATTTATGAAAGAACTGTTTTTGAAATTGAATAAATGAATCAAAGCTTTTTGCGTAATTGCGCTGTAAATTGATTTTTTTTAACAATAATGTAATAATGCTGGTATAATCATTTTTGTTACAAGATTTAAATGAGGAAATTCTATACAAGAAACAACGAGCCTCGAGTTTTCGTTTCCACGTAGTAGCTGACTGTACTTATTCCACGATTGCCAGTTATGAATAAAGGTAACATTCTTATAACAGGTCTAATATACACCTGTTTTATTTGTTTCAAGTCAACAAAAAGGTTTTAATATATTTGTGTAGTATAGTTATGTGTTAAAATATTATTTTCCTATAATATTTGTATAACTGGGGAATTTGGAGCAAAAAACTGTTTTAATATTAACAAATTCATTCATTTATGATAAACACCAGAATTGCCAATATAAATTATAATTTTTTGTAAATTAAGTAAGTATCCTTTAAACATCCACCCTTAAGATAGAATAAAAATGATAAATATTGCTTGCGTATTTAACCCTTAGATCCAGAAGTGGAGTCACTTGGGTACCCCACTTGTAAATAGTTTCTTATAAAACGATAATCGAAGCTTTAGGCACTGCCACATTCATCTATATTTAAGGTTATGTTATTTTTATATTTTATGTGATTTGATAGTTCTTGTGAAATAATATTAAAAAAAAGGTAAGTGGGGTCCTGTAGTTACCCCTCTTCGCGATGTATGTACTATAAATATTTCATGCCTAATTTTCCTTTTTTAAAGACCATTTGCTAAAATGAGTAATTCTAATGATGGAAAGGCATTGTCGGACGAAGAACTTAACGCGCTGCTGAAATAATTGGAGATTTGTCAGATTCTGATCATGAACTTGAACACGAAATCGAGGAAGGAATCGATAAAGATTTTTTGCATGAGATCGTCTCGGAATCGGAAGACGATTTAGAAATTCAATCTGAAAGGAAATCTGATTTAGACCCGAGTACAGACAAAGACACAGATGTAATCGACGAACCCAACGAAAGCACAGAATATGTTGCGAAGTCCAGCATGAAGTGGAGTAACAAACCTTGGCCGAGTAAAAGCCGTCTACAACGAAATATAGTAAGTGATCGCCCTGGAATTACAACTTATAGTTAGGCGGCTGATTCATTTATAGAAATATTTAATTTATTTATATCACCTGAAATCAAAGATATTATATTTATATACAAATCAAGATGCCGAAAATTATTTTGACTCTTGGAATCAAAACATCCAAATCGTCCAAAAAATGGAAGTTATTAGATCACGTCGAGTTAGATTGCTTTGTGGGGATTTATATCAAGGCCGGTGATATGAGATGTAGACGGGAATCTGTAAAAGAGATATGGACTACTGATTTTAGTATAAGACGGTCATTTTTTTCAGCTGCATTGTCGCGTAATAGATTTCAAGAAATTTTAGTTTTCTTGTGTTTTGATGACAATCTTATTAGGATCGAGAGAAAAAATGTGATAAACTTGCAGCAATAAGTGATGTTTGGAATGTGTTTGTCAAAAATTGTAGTAGGGCTTCTAAGCCTTATGAACACTTAACCGTTGACGAACAATTGGTTGCCTTCCGGGGTTGCTGCCCTTTTCGTCAATACGTAAAGTCAAAACCAACCAGATATAGCATCAAAATTTGGGCTGCAAAACATATTATCTTTGCAACTTACAAGTTTGCACTGGTCAACTTGCTGGAGCAGCAAGAGAAAATAATCAAGAGCATCGTGTAGTAACAGATTTGGTCCATCTATATTATAATACAGAAAGAAGTGTTATCACTGATAATTTCTTCACATCTGTTGATTTAGCGAGTTATTTGCTTAATAAGAACTTTACTTGGAACAATGGTGTCCTATATACCAAAAATTAACAAAATGGTGCATTTATTGTCATCTTAACATCATGACGACAGTATAGATCTAGAAAACAACAAAAAACCTCTTATAATTCTAGGTTACAATGGAGGAATCGATAATGCAGACAAATTAATAAGTACGTACACTTGTTCCAGAAGGACTGCACGTTGGCCTTTCAGACTATTTATGAATATAGTAGATATTTGTACTCTCAACTCATTCGTTATATATATTGAAAAGCACCCAGATTGGAAAAAGCATTGCTCATCTAGACGGCGATTGTTTCTTCTAAAACTAGTGGATGATTTAGCCAATAAAAATATGAATAAACGAGCTACTGATAAAATACTTCAAGCATATATAAAAATGGCTATAAGAGATTGTGGCATTGAAATAGCTGCTCCATCTCACCATGAAGTAGTAACTGACTTACGAAAACGTGGCAGGTGCTATAAGTGTTCGCGAAAAGAAGACAAAAAAAGTAAAAAATGTTTAAATCTTGTAAACAATTTGTTTGTGAGTTACATAGACAGAAACTTACCACTGATTGTGCCATTAAAGAGTAAAAGTTTTTCTTGTGCATCTTTGTGTTTTGTTATGTATTTTGTGTACCGATAATTTTTCTATACTAGAGAAGCTTTCTGTCTGATAATAATAATAATACTCTCCCTAATTCACCCCCTTACGAGTGAATTTTAACCCCAAAAGCTGAGCTTGTGCGGGGAAAGGGACGGCTATTATTATTATTTGCCGTGGCGCTCCGGGGCAACTTAAAGATGATTGATGGTGCCATTTGACTTACAGGTGCGGAAAACCCGAAAAACCTCACCCATCATCATCAAGACGGTAATGTATTACGATTTTTTATAATCTGCATGTCATATCAACAGAAATTGAATTTATATTAATACGGCACACATCAAATCCTATATCAAACCATGCAATTTAAATAAAATTCCACATGGTCTGGGCTGGGATTCAAATCCCAGCAGTTTCTGACACATAAACTTGCTTATAAATGAATATAAGCGCATTAGACCGCTACACCACCGACCCGATGTTTCATGAATAATTGTAAAATTACTAAATGTTAATACATTATTCACTAAAAAAGTTATATTTGTTACATTTTTTTTAACCCAATCATAAACAGCTGAGGGACCTTGGTGACCCCTCTTCGGTTTTATGGTAACTATTATTACCTTCGGCATCTAAGGGTTTAAGACATGAGCAAATAAGTATTTAAGAATATTTATTGTACAACCACGGCTATAATGGAAAACTTAGTATATTAAATATTAAATACACCCCATACACATAAAGATTGTTAAAATGATACAGAATATTATGTATCCTTGGTTGGATATTACTCATGTGCCTCCTTATCGAAATTTATATGCCAGTAACTCCGTAAGAAATAAGAGGTTGTTAACTCCTCGAAAATTGCTAAATGGTCTTTATACAAACGGGGAGTGGAGCGAAAAATAATCTCTTAGACCACTCCAAGTCCTGCAGGATCGCTATCAACTTTAAACTTTTGTTGGAAAATTACAACGTAGCTAAATTGGTATTTTTCTTTTTCTAAATTTAACAATTTGGCTGTTCCAATACAAAACACAGTAACTCACATTATGGTCGAAATTTATTTTATTAGGTTTTGCTGAACATTTTGGTATTTTAAAATCTAAAATCGGTTAATAAATAAGAAAAATACAGTTCATGGAGAACACAGTAACTGCTCGCTAAAACAGATTTTACCGCTACAAAATACAGTTTTTACCAAAATCTACATCAAAACATAGTAACTGTTTGGCATTTACTGTGTTTTGTTATGGTTTTTGTTGTTATTGTGTTTTGTCAGTGAAAAATTCGGTTTAAATTCATCTTTAAGTTTGATCCATACCATTATACTATCCGAATTAAAACTATAAGTGTATTCCGTCTTGCCTTGAGTCAGTCTTCTGTAAATAAGTGAAGCAAACACTTTGTTCTCAGCGAGAGGATGTCCTCATCCGGCGATGCATTAGCTGCATCAGGTAGTGCGCGAACACGACGTATGGTGAATACTGCTCGTTCTTGCTTTGAGAAGGTAAGCTAAACCACATAAAATCTTTCATTTTATTTTAAAATTGCCACAAGAAATTTACTACTTGGATAGGTTAAAGACATTTGCCTCAACCGACTTTTCACTTAAAAATCACAAATCAATGTGCGACATCCTTTAAAGCTCCATCGATGATAGTTACCTGGACAAAGATTACAATCCAACATCTAGCGATAGCGAATAGAACAAAAAAGGAAAAACATTTAAATAAATCTGTGTTATTTCTAGAAAAACCATATTCAGCCAGAGATCACCAATGAAGAAAAAAACGCGGAAAACAAAACGGAAGCCACTGAAATCCCAAAAATTGACAAAGTAGTTTCAGTGGTGAGAAGTTTATTATTTTTATTTAGTAATTAAGTAATTTTTTTTTAGATTGACCAGAGGAGTCAAAATATTTATACAGATAGTAAAGAAAGAGATGGGAAAAATGACAATGAAGCTAGTAATTTATCCAATGAAGTCCCTGAACGCGATGTACCCATTATAGAAGTAAAATATTTGTTTAACGTTCTAATTAAAAAATTAAATGTGGTATATTTTTGTAGAATAATACTGTACAGTCAGAAAGCCCAAATGAAGAAAAGGAGAGGCAAAATACTGAAGTATTGAAAAGAACCGGAAAAAGACTAGTAGGAATGGAAACAATCGATAGAGATAAAACCAAACATCCTATAAGGGTCATTTATGAACGAAAATGTGGAAGGTAGTGTAAAACGGAGGTTCTTGTTGATGCTATGTTCAAAGTCATTGAGAAGGAAAGGGATACTACCGATTTTGTATTTTGGGCAGATAATTGCACCGCCCAAAACAAAAACTGGCCTTTCTACACCGCACTTGTTACTAAAGTAAATTGTGAAAGTGGTACAAATCAAATTGGCATTCGCTATCTCACCAAGGGCCACACTCATATGACTTTCAGGAGCTCCTAGAGGCTGTCGAATTATCCAGAAAAAATCTAGAAGTTCTAGAATTAACAAAGTTCCCCTTGTGGCTAAACAAAAAAAAAAAGAAATACAAAAAAGCCGGAGGATCCATTAAAGTCTTTTTTGTTGAAAGAACTAGTGAAAGTCTGTTTTACAAAAGGGAGTCAGTGCATAAAATTAAAAAAAAAAGATTTCGCAGATAAATATAAAGAGTTGGATTTTATTCAGAAAAAGCATAATCCTGTCAATTTTAAATTACAAACTTTGCCCACTCGTGTCGTTACATCCTCCAAAAAGAAAAAATTGTGAAAGATTTGGTACCTACCGCTAATATCTATCAATAGAAAAGTGTTTTGGGTAACTATGGCAGAATCAGAAATATCCTGATACTTGAATTCAAGATTATGTTTTATTTCAACGTTACCAAATTTCTAAATAATTATGGCTTGTTCATGTTCAAATTCTTTATCCGTTTTCGTAGTTTTTACAGTTTCCGTAAGCTTTAACGTAAAGTTAAATCATGTGGATTTAAATGGAATTATGCAACGAAAATTGCAAATTGGATGCCTACGCCAAATGATGGATAGTGTTCACAATATTTTAAAAGACATTTTTTTTATGGGACGTTTACTAAATGAAGCAGTTCCCACTATATTTCCTAAATTCTCTAAATACATGCAGCTGAAGAAGGTGCGTATACTGATAAACATAATTAAACGTATATATTTTTTTTAATTACTTTTCATTATTATGTTATGAACTTTTAAGAATTTAGCAACCCTTTTGTGTATAATTCAAAACATTACCTTAATAATTGATTGTTTGTAGTACTTAAAAAGAAGAGCATTGCATTTAGAAGCTAAGTCATGCCCTTCAAATAGAACTTTAAATAAAGAATCTATCCTAGAAAGCCCTAGCATAACACGGCTTGGATGACAACTTTTACAACAGGTAGAAAAGACTAAAAAAAAAAACAAATCAAAGTTCTTAAACAAAAACTTAAAAAATATAAAAAAAAGAGTTTTTCGTAAAAACTTCTTGTTATTGTACCAACTAAGTATTATTTAAGGTTCAGTAATAAATTTTTCTTCATTTAGGTATAATTTTTCTTACTATCTTAACTTAATATTATCCATAGCACACTACATCTTAAAGACGACCAGTTTATGTTTTACTTCCGTCCAAATGTCCTGGTACGTAAAACAGACGGTTTTAGGACGCCCTGCTCAGGACATGTTTAAAACGTCTTTTTGAGATGTTTTTAGGACGTTGTAAATATGTCGGTAATGTGGACGTAATGGCGCCATGACAGCGTTCTTGGCACTGCCTGCAGCGCATGTAGATCGTCATTCGTCATTGTCATTGGCTGATTGGAGTCTCGCGCGCGCGTATCGCGTCGTGTTCTTCCTCTAGCTGCCTTTTTCTCGGGGCAGCCATTGTATAATATTTTTAGCGCCAGTCTGTGGACATTGTCATTATTTTTTCGTGGTTGTGTGTTTTTATATATTGTCTTTTTATATTATTTATTTGCCATTATTGGAACTGTGGTATACCGGAACTAGTAAACTTTATCACTAAAAACGGTTGCCTTTTAATTTCATAACCCTACTTTAATAATGACTTATTTTTTAGAAAAACACCTTAAAATAATAATTCAACAAAATTATATGCTACGGAGACATTAGTTAAAGACACTTTGGCTAAAATTAATACCATCAAACAAATTTTTAAATCGACCAAACTGGAATTGTATCTCATAGCAACAAGTACTTGAAGGCATTTTTTAATTATTTTATCCAACAGTGTAAAATAATATTTATTCTGTGTCAGTTTTAATAGTTTAACAATGTATAATAAGCACTATTAAATATAGTAGACAAGTATTCATTTATTTTTTTAAATAAATTTCCATCAGGTAAATAGACGACTTAAACACGTCCAATACCGTTTGTTTTTAAGACGTACAACACTAAATGTCTTAAAGACGTACAAAATTAGATATCCTTAAGACGCCCCATTTTGTAACAAAGTACGTACTACGCCTTTAAAACATCTTTTGGATATTAGTGTGGATCTTCTAAATGTCACGAACGTCGTGAACAAACGTATTTAAGATGTCTTTAAAACGTGTCTGTGGTATATGGGTAGTATCATTCTTTATTAAGTAAAAATAAATCTTTTTGTAATACATGTAGATCATTGTTTTAATTTGCGGAATTTAAAAAAAAACACTCTTTTTATTATGTAAACGATTTCATTCAGTTTATTTCAATATATTTTTTTCTTATGACTTATGAATTCTTATAACATAAATACAAGTTTGTTTTTTATTAACCGACTTCAAATAAGGAGGAGGTTCTCAATTCGTTACAATATTTTTTTGTTTTTTATGTATGTTCAGCGATAATTCTTTACGGTGTCCGATTTCAATGATTCTTTTTTTGTTACAAAGGGGGTACTTCAAGGGTGGTCCCTTATAAATTTGATAAAAATCTAATAATTGGGCCCATGAGAAAATCCTTAAACTCTTCATTTTGTATATATTTTTAGCGATAATGCTTTACCATCTTGTCCGATGTATTTGATTCTTCTTTTGTTAGTAAATTTGGTGAAGATGTGGTGATGTCATCTGCACGTTTTTGAAGTCGGTTGTTTTTTAAATTTTTAATTTCTAATACTTGTTTCCAACATGTTACGTCTTTGGTCAAATATAATTGGTGTTAGAATGGAACAAGATTTTCAGTGACTTTATGAGTCCTCTCTGTATTACCTAGTCTAAGTTTATATCAACAGGGTTGTTTTGATGACAATGACATGACCGTGCGGTTGGAATAGAACCTGACGTAGTGAGGCTAGACGACACTAATGGCAGGAGGCGCTGTTTCATATTTATCTTTAAAGATGATTCAGGAATTAAATGATTTAAATAAGAAGCAGAATCTTCATAAACTTTTTATTGAAAATGTGACGTCCTCGAGTCACGACGTTTCCTCGTGGTACCAACCTATTATTACCATGTATAATAATACATTGCTGCCAACTATTATTACAATATGTAACAGGCGCTCGATGCGTTTGCACTGTTTCAAGCAAACATGGACTTCATCTCGCCATGTAAGCCATATAATAGAAAAAATATTAGAGCTAGAAGTAGCAGGTATGATTTATATCTATACCAACGATTATAAAATAAAACAAGGTTCTGTATGTGGAATATACTCCAGAATCTTAAACCTAAACATAAAACGGGCTATGAGTAATAGTGCCGGTTTATTTCAAACCGAGCTCACGCAGATTCTCAAAACAGTAAAAGAAGTAACTACAAACAATATCACTAAAAGGAATAAGCTCATCTATACACATAGCAGACACGTACTACCTTGGAGATACCTCGAAATTACTAAAGGTTAGTAACAGAATGTCACAAAGCTTTGGCTAAAGTATCCATTTACAATGTAGCCACCTTAAGATAGATTAAAGGTTTTAAAGGTAACCGTCTTGCTGAATTACTGGCTAACTAACTACTGTTTGGATCTGCCATAGAACTTACAACATCGGTAGTGACAATCCCAATAAATGTAAATTCTCCTATGAAATTCAAGGAAAGAAGGGATGAAACAGGAAGCTGCAGTGTTGCCAGGAATCTTTTAAGTTATCCTCCAACACTGCATTAAACAAATACTTGACTTAAACTAGACAGAATCTGCGTCTGATCAAAGGCATTTTGACTGGCCACTGCCAATATGAAAGTATCTCCCTTGCATGGAGCTGTTATAATCCTTACTTTACAGGGGGTACAAATAAGAAAATAAGACTATCGAGCATAACCTCTACGATTGCCCGACCCTTTTATTAGAAGATTTATGTTCGACGAAAATTGACTAACACCGGCTAATAAAAAAGAAGCTTCTCTTGGAGACTACATCACATATGTGGGCTAGATCATGAGCTAGGGGGTACCTACCAACTTATAAGGATGCACAATTAGCCTAGTGGTACCTTATTGCCGTGATTTAACCCAGCCTCCACACGTTACAGATACAGAATCCCTAGGGATGAAAGTGCCATTTTAAACCCTGAAAATAGGAACTAAAAGTATACTTTTATTCCTAGTACATAAAATGGTATGTTTGGTGTATATTTTAAACTACATAGCAAAATTAAGAGTGAATGAATAGTTGTGAAGGACAAAGGTACCCCATTTTATTTCTATCACAGACAAGAATTACACAAACATTTTGTGACTACAGTTGTTAGTTTTAATATGATGCAATTTTTAAAAACATAGATGAAAAAATAAAATTTGTTTTATGAAAATTATAGTCAGCGTTCTGTAATAATGCTCCGACTTATAGATAGATAAATTAAAAGGTCTAATCTTCATAATTGTTAGGCGAGATAAAATATTTTTCTGTTTCTTGAGTTATATGATAGATGAAAACTATGATATAAACAAATTAATATCAGCACCTTAGAGGTAAGGTGTGTTAAGTTACATTTTTTTAGAGAAAATGGTTTTCTCCAATTGTGGATTTACCGTACTAAATTCTATCTAGTGGAAAACAGATTTAAGTACTAGTTGCTTCATTTCGTCAAAAGATGACAAAATACTTAGTAAGTCAAAAACCAAGTATTGTAAATTTGGGCTTAATAATTTTAATTCACATCAATGTCAAAATTTGAATACAAAGTAAAAAATCTAACAAAAAATCTAAATAAATTCACCAAACAATTGACTTTTGCAATAATTATAAAATTCACGGTTTCTTTTTTTTTTATTATACATATATATTTTTAACTGTTTATCCCTGTTTATCACTGTTGTTACCGAAACAAGTGTGTATTCACTTATCGGTTACCAGCTTTATTTATATTTTTTTCTCTCACTATAATTTATATATATATATATATATATATATATATATATATATATTGTAATCTAAATAAAGCATTATTATTATTATTATTATTATTATTATTATATTTGTTCAGGGTCGCCGAGAGCCATGTGGGGCCCCGGGATATTTTTGTAAAAAATGAAGTCTTCTGTGTCACATTTCAAAGAAAAAGGTCCTCAAGCAAAAACATAAAACTTTTTTAGTGATCTCTAAAAACAAAAAAAAAGATCCTCTTCTTGTATTTTTTGTACACCAGGTCCTCGCTTATGTGGCGAACTTCTAAAAAAAATAAAACGTCCTTCCCTGAAGCTTCCGGGCCACCCTTGTGGCTGGGCCACGGGAATTTGTCCCGCCCGCCCCCCTCCTCTCGTCGGCCCTGCATTTGTTAAAACAATAAGTGAACTTTAAAATGCCTTTCCTGACAAATGTAGATTTGGTGACACACCTTACCTTACCTCTGAAGTGCTAATATATTTATGGCATTTTTATAAGACGTTCAGTAGACAATATCCAGAATTCTAATAAAAAACAGTTAACGTCGAACCCCTAATTACAACCCTGTATTTAATTCCGTGTGGAAAACAAATCGGCCTTCTGGTATGATTGTAGTATTTGTCAAAAGTTTGTTAATTGCATTGCAATCTAAATTATCACTGTTCGAACTCACCGACTAACCTAACTTTCCGTGATTATTGACAAATGCTCCGATTCGGACCTGAAGTTTTATCAGAGCCATTCGTTCCTCTATTCATTTCTCGTGCCATTGATCAACATCAACGGGACCGAGGAAGCGAACTTCCCTGAAAACTCAAAACTTGCCTTAAACTATCTTGAAAGCACCACCTGATACTCTCACTCAGTCACGGTGGGTTTTAGACACTCCCTGATGACGATGGCTTTCGGGTGCATCCCTAATCTAATTAGAAATAGTGTGAGGATGTGTTCTTCTCGCCACGCTCCCCCTAATTTACTTGCTAAATTGAGAGTGTTTACGGGGTGGTTGAATCAATAGAATGCTAAGACGTACACAGCACATTGTAAGAATATTTAAAGGTAAGAAAATGCACTTCGAAATACAAATAAGGTTTCGGCTATAGAGCCATTTTCATGCCTATAATAGATGTTTTTAAATTAACACATTGGTTGACAAAAAAATCAAAATAAATGTGTACTTTAAGTGATTAAGAGATGATTTAAAAAGTGTTGTGGATCCGGTATCCAAAGAAACGCGTATTTTATGCTCCCCGAAAACATTCTTTTGTGTATGCTAACAGATACTTTTTGTGGTACCAAAAATTAATTTTAGTGCTACAGACTACTTTAAGTTACTTTGATTTGCCGTAGTTCCCTTGACATATTTAATCCGTGGAGAGACGCGTAAAATTAGTAACAGAACCATCTTCTTTAGTAATTGGTCCAGAATCAAGAGACAGCTTTATTCGCTCAAGAATAAAATTAATTGTATATTACGTAATGGGCTTACAACTCGTGTAACGTACTATACTGTTTCTACGCCCACTTATTTTCTTTTATTAAATAAAGGAGATATGCTTGTGTCGCCAATCCATAAATTTTCGATAGGTAATTTCGTACCTTTCTTTGTATTTTAGCGGTAACAAATTGTGTGTGTTGAGCTTGAGCTTGAGCTTTTTCTAAAATATTCGGTGGAGTGTTCATAATTTAAACTACTAACAGACATATTCGTAGGTAAAGTTAAGAAAATGTTCGAATACAATAATATTTTGTTACAAAAATTGACAATATAAATGACAAGACGTTTGTTTCCATAGCATGCTAAGAAAACAAGACTTATATTTTGAAAAATTGTATAATGTGTTGTGAACATTTAGGGGCATCATTTTTTTTATCCAAAATGTATCTTGCTAAAGCTAAAAGTTTTTATGTTTTTCAATTGACTAAATTTATGTAAATAGACCAAAAAAAGTCGAACGTAGATAAAAATTTGATTGCAATTTGATTATACTAACAAATTTAAGTTTCCTATGAAAACGCACGTGTATGTTATGAGATCTCATTATGTACATGTTATTGTTAAATGTTCACAAGAAATGTTGACAGTGCAATTTTTAACGTTTACTAACAAGTGTAAATTAAAAATTTAAAAAAACCGACTTCAAAAACGTGCAGATGCCATCACCGCATTTTAACAAAATTTATATGGGATCACCCCTGAGATACCCCCTTACTGAAAAAAAAAAATCATATAAATCGGACAAGGTGGTAAAGCATTATCGCTAAACATACATCAAAAATGAAGAGTTTGAGGATTTTCTCATGGACCCAATTATTAGATTTTGACTAAATTTATATGGGACCACCCCTGAAGTACCCCCTTTCTAACAAAAAAAAGAATCATTGAAATCGGACACCGTGTTAAAGAATAATCGCTGAACATACATCAAAAATGAAGAGTTTGAGAATTTTCTCATGAACCCAATTATTAGATTTTGACTAAATTTATATGGGACCACCCCTGAAGTACCCCCTTTCTAACAAAAAAAGAATCATTGAAATCGGACACCGTGTTAAAGAATAATCGCTGAACATACATAAAAAAAAAAAATATCGCGACGAATTGATAACCTCCTCCTTTTTTGAAGTCGGTTACAAGTGTAAATTAAAAATTTAAAAAAACCGACTTCAAAAACGTGCAGATGCCATCACCACATCTCAACCAAATTTATATGGGATCACCCCTGAGGTACCCCCTTACTAACAAAAAAAGAATCATATAAATCGGACAAGGGGGTAAAGCATTATCGCTAAACATACATAAAAAATGAAGAGTTTGAGGATTTTCTCATGGACCCAATTTTCCGATTTTGACCAAATTTATATGGAACCACCCCTGAAGTAGCCCCTTTCTAACAAAAGAAAAATCATATAAATCGGACAAGGTGGTAAAGCATTATCGCTAAACATACATCAAAAATGAAGAGTTTGAGGATTTTCTCATGGACCCAATTATTAGATTTTGACTAAATTTATATGGGACCACCCCTGAAGTACCCCCTTTCTAACAAAAAAAGAATCATTGAAATCGGACACCGTGTTAAAGAATAATCGCTGAACATACATAAAAAAAAAAAAAATATCGCGACGAATTGATAACCTCCTCCTTTTTTGAAGTCGGTTAAAAAAGGGGTGAAAAGGGGCGTAGAAAAAAGAAATAATGCCAACATTTGAAAGTAAACGACAGTTTAAAATTCAGTGAATGTTTTTTTCATTACTATGTCTTTTAGTACTTGATGTATTAGCTTTTTTAACCGACTTCAAAAAAGGAGGAGGTTATCAATTCGTCGCGATATTTTTTTTTATGTATGTTCAGAGATTATTTTTTAACACGGTGTCTGATTTCAATAATTCTTTTTTTGTTAGAAAGGGGGTATTTCAGGGGTGGTCCCATATAAATTTAGTCAAAATCTAATAATTGGGTCCATGAGAAAATCCTCAAACTCTTCATTTTTTATGTATGTTCAGCGATAATTTTTTAACACGGTGTCCGATTTCAATAATTCTTTTTTTGTTAAAAAGGGGCTACTTTAGGGGTGGTCCCATATAAGTTTGGTCAAAATCTAATAATTGGATCCATGAGAAAATCCTCAAAGTCTTCATTTTTTATGTATGTTTAGCAATAATGCTTTACCACCTTGTCCGATTTATACGATTCTTTTTTTGTTAGTAAGGGGGTACCTCAGGAGTGGTCCCATATAAATTTGGTTAAAATGTGGTGATGGCATCTGCATGTTTTTGAAGTCGGTTTTTTTAAATTTTTATATATTTAATTTGTAATCTTTTATGTTTGATTTTTTAGCTTTTTATGTTTGATCTCTATAGGTACTTTTTACCATTTTTTTAAACAAATGTGTTGTCTAGTTTTAATCGTGTTATATAATTTGTTGTTCAAATAACTTTTACCTTATCTTTTAAAGACAAAAGGATTAAACATTGGTTAAAAGGGGTTGTAGGGGGCTGATGATGTTATTTAAAAATATTAAAATGTAACTTTTAGGAGTTAGTTTACGTCAGAATTATGAACTTTAACTTAAAGGGGGTGGTAGAGGGCTGAAAATGTGGACTTAAGAATTAAAAAAAATACGAAAAGCAAAGCAAATAGCAAGTTTTAATAGGTATTGTAAACTTAATTTTTATATTTTTGAAAAATATGACTATTTTGGCCCAGCCTACACAACATATACAAAAGGAAGTAAACCGTTTAATATTACATATCCAAGTTTTGGTTTTACTATTTAACACACGTCTCAAATTAGTCGATACTCCAAAGAGAAACATGATCCAAGACGTTATCTTCAAATGGTTAGAACATTTTGTAAATTACATGTCTACACTCCTCCAGTTGCTTGAATTTTTGACGAAGCTTTCTATCATTTACATATTTTCACTACAGTAAGAGTTAAACGGTTGGGAATCCATTTGAGGTGCCTCCCAAGTAATATAAAGCACGAATGACAGTTACTGGATAAGGCCGGTTTTCGTTCTTTTAAACACCACTGGGATAAATAACTCCTAAGATATTGGGAAAATAATCCAACAAAAACTTTAAATCAGAAAAAGTTTCCCAACATCTTTACCCCAGTGTGGGGAAAATGCACGACTCTAATGTAACCAGTGGCTTTAGACCAACCGACATTTATCCTCTAAACATGCGATGAGTATGATTTCACCAAAAGTTTAGCACCATTTTAAAATAATGACGAAAACAATGATGCTTTAAATTTTTCGGGCAAAGACTTGCAAAGTAACTTGTAGAATTATTTTTTCGAAGGGTTGATTACTCCGGAAGTCAAGATAAACGCCACAAATGTACCAATCTTTGAAGTACGAAGCCCTAGCAATGGACAAAGCACTCTTCCAAGACAATAATAATTGCGTTTAAATAAAGATTGACAAAAGCAAGAGTATGCAAGCAAAAATTTGCATCTGTGGAGTTAAGACCATCATTTTTTAAAGGTCCCATTAAAAAAAAATTGTTATGTTGCTGATATGAGGAAATGTAACCAATATCTGTTTTGGTGATAAGAAGATTGTGTAGGATTAACCGAAAAAGATATTGATTTTATATGTGCCTTTTCTGTGGATAAACACCAGGAGGCTTAATTACCTACTACTAATAGCTAAGGAACTATTCCCGACATATCCAACCGTGGAATGGGAAAACTGAAGAGTGGACAAAAATGGAATACCCTTAATCACAATGGCTGAACTAAAAGAGGCGAAATAGAGAGTCAAAGAATGAAAGGCAAGAGGTCCTGACTGGATAACACCTGAATTAGTTAAAGATGTTGTGGAAGACCACGCCCAAAAATGTCTCCTTGTTCTGAATAACATCCTCGTGAATGATATATTTCCTAAAGAATAAAAACTAGCAAGGTTAACATTAATTGAGAAAAACAAGTCTGGTCAACAAGAAAAGATATACAGACCAATATGCCTACTAAATATTTGTGAGAAGTTTCTAGAACAACTCATTTCCAAGAGACTTAAAAAGAGAAAGAAAAACCGGAAGACCTATCCGACGAACAATATGGCTTTCGCGAAGGACGATTAACCACCGATGCCCTGGAAAGAGTTAAAAAAATCGCTGCTGAAGAAAATGAGAGAGTAGGAAGAAAAAGATGCATTTCAATAATGCTAGATATTCAGAATGCCTTTAACTTGGCCCTTTGGGAAGAAATACTCGATGATCTCAAGCGTAGAGGAATCGACGGATATCTATACAATGATAGCCACTTACTTAGAAGATAGATGTCTAATGGTAAGAGAAAACAACAAAATAGACGTAACGTGTGAAGTCCCACAAGGATCTGTAATAGGACCCATCCTGTGGAACACGTATTACGACGATATTCTAAAATTACCAGTCCCGCGAGAAGTTATCCTAATTGGCTATGCAGATGACTTAGGAATAGTTTTAGTGGCGAAGAAAGAAAATTAATTGAAAGACAAGGCCCATCAAGCAATCAAAACAATTGTAGACAGACTAAAAGAATGGAAACTACGTATTGCACCCCAAAAGACGGAGGTAGTTATACTGGCAGGTGGTAGAACAGTAAAATCGATTAAAATCAAAGTACAAGACGCAGAGATTAAAAACCAAGAGAGTGTCAAATAACTTCTGGACGTTCATCTGGACATAAAGTGTCCAGAGAAAGGCAGCGATTAGAATCGCTCGCGCCTATAGAACAACGTCCACTGAAGCACTTCTCGTTACAGCAAAGACTTTGCCAATACACCTGTTAGTGGAAGAGAGGAAACTAATACAGAACGGGGTTATAAAGAAGGAAGCAAGAGATCGGATTATAGTAAAATGGCAGGAAGAACGGGAGCTGGAAACTAATAAGGCAAAATAGACAAAACAGCTGATTAAACGCATCGAACCATAAATAAACAGAAAATGAGGACAAGTAAACTTCTTTATTACATAGATACTAACTGGACATGGCAACTTTCAGGCGGTCTTAAAACGTTTTAAAATTGTAGGCGCCCACGAATGTACATATTGCGGCCTGGAAGATACAGATGAACACATATTCTTTGAATGTATTAGATGAGTAGATATCAGAACAGACACAGGGAGGACTACAGGGAAACTTACACCAGACATTCTAGTTAACAAAATGCTAGCCAGAAAAGAATAATGGAAAAAAATTAACAAGATGGCTACGATGATTGTCTCTGCCAAGAGAAAGAAAGCAGTAAGGATACAAGGCTACAAAATGTAAAATAGACAACAACAAACAACGTCCGACCTACCTTGTATTAATTCCAGCCGGCAGTTCCGAGGACGTCCACTATCGAGGAATAGAGTGGTTTTAGTGGGTACATCGGCCTTACACCCTTCAGCTGAGAGTCCCACACTACCAGGTAAGGGCAGAACCATATGCCTGGTGTCCTTTATAGATTTCCACCCCCTCAAAAAAACAACCTGCTGAGTGTGGTAATAAAGCCCATATACATAATTTTTAAGTAATTACAGACGAGAAGTTGTTATTTCGTTAAGTTCTTTTGTTAATTTAATGAACATACTTCACTTACAATTAAAAATAATAAAATGTATTTCAATTTTTCTATAAAAAATTTAATAAATTAGCCGGGCTTTATTACCGACAGTTGCCTTAAATGAAAACAAAATTATTTCAGGGAGATGGCTTGGTATTCTACCAATGATTATATCGCTAAAATTAATAAAGATTACAATTCTATTGATAAGAAGCGAAATAATTTGGATTATTTATATTTATACAAAGTGCCGGGGAATTGAAGAAATAAAAAAGGCAGTCTAATGTGATATATTATTATACAGAAAATAATAATATGATTATTTTTATGATCCAGTTTTTGTTTTCAAATTATTTTTATTTAATAAACTTAATTTCATTATTGTCAACAGCAAAAAAATTAAATTTTTGCAAAAAAAATATGCCTTTTTCTAAAAAATATTTTCATAAAATATATTTTCTTTAAACAAATAAAATATTTATTGTTAAATAAATTATCCTTACTTGAAAACCGAAACTGATTTTGGTGGAGACAATTACTCTTAAAATATATTTCTTAACAAAGCGAATTAATGTTAATTCAATACACGACAATGTTTAAATAAAGAATAATTACATATAATTAATTGGTTCATATTCTTAATATTAATATAAATCAATTTGTTTTCGCTTTCCAGTCCTTTCAATAAAATTTTTGATCCAAAATTTCTGATATAACATTTGTCTCTAGTTCACAAACCAATGACTTTAGACCATAAGTAATACATATTTGTCAAATCATCTATTATTGGGGAATGAATGAAATGAAGAGGAAATTTATGTCTATTTAAAACAAAATAATGTACAGGAAAGTGGTCACGTCATTAGTACATCCAACAGTAGCGTAAGACGCGCAGTTGAAAATAAACATTGACCTTTGAAAATATTTTGTTAGACATAAAACTATCGAATTTATTCCAATCTATACGTCTTCACGATATGTAGCCTCGTATTCAATTACAAATTTTTGTTCGCTCGTTTCAGATTCGAGCGTGTTCTAATAAATACTTTTACATATATCTCGATAAAATATTTTTGAATTAATTTTGTCTCTTATATAAACAACAATAAACACTAACTACTCCACAGGTAAAGAAAAATATTGAGTACGTCACTGATAATTAAAGAGGTAAAGTATAATTTATAAACTCACTATACATTTTAGTAGATTTTAGTATATTTTAGTAGATTTTAGTAGATTTTAGTAGATTTTAGTAGATTTTAGTAGATTTTAGTAGATTTTAGTAGATTTTAGTAGATTTTAGTAGATTTTAGTAGATTTTAGTAGATTTTAGTAGATTTTAGTAGATTTTAGTAGATTTTAGTAAATTTTAGTAGATTTTAGTAGATTTTAGTAGATTTTAGTAGATTTTAGTAGATTTTAGTAGATTTTAGTAGATTTTAGTAGATTTTAGTAAATTTTAGTAGATTTTAGTAGATTTTAGTAGATTTTAGTAGATTTTAGTAGATTTTAGTAGATTTTAGTAGATTTTAGTAGATTTTAGTAGATTTTAGTAGATTTTAGTAGATTTTAGTAGATTTTAGTAGATTTTAGTAGATTTTAGTAGATTTTAGTAGATTTTAGTAGATTTTAGTAGATTTTAGTAGATTTTAGTATATTTTAGTAGATTTTAGTAGATTTTAGTAGATTTTAGTAGATTTTAGTAGATTTTAGTAGATTTTAGTAGATTTTAGTAGATTTTAGTAGATTTTAGTAGATTTTAGTAGATTTTAGTAGATTTTAGTAGATTTTAGTAGATTTTAGTAGATTTTAGTAGATTTTAGTAGATTTTAGTAGATTTTAGTAGATTTTAGTTTTAGTAGATTTTAGTAGATTTTAGTAGATTTTAGTAGATTTTAGTAGATTTTAGTAGATTTTAGTAGATTTTAGTAGATTTTAGTAGATTTTAGTAGATTTTAGTAGATTTTAGTAGATTTTAGTAGATTTTAGTAGATTTTAGTAGATTTTAGTAGATTTTAGTAGATTTTAGTAGATTTTAGTAGATTTTAGTAGATTTTAGTAGATTTTAGTAGATTTTAGTAGATTTTAGTAGATTTTAGTAGATTTTAGTAGATTTTAGTAGATTTTAGTAGATTTTAGTAGATTTTAGTAGATTTTAGTAGATTTTAGTAGATTTTAGTAGATTTTAGTAGATTTTAGTAGATTTTAGTAGATTTTAGTAGATTTTAGTAGATTTTAGTAGATTTTAGTAGATTTTAGTAGATTTTAGTAGATTTTAGTAGATTTTAGTAGATTTTAGTAGATTTTAGTAGATTTTAGTAGATTTTAGTAGATTTTAGTAGATTTTAGTAGATTTTAGTAGATTTTAGTAGATTTTAGTAGATTTTAGTAGATTTTAGTAGATTTTAGTAGATTTTAGTAGATTTTAGTAGATTTTAGTAGATTTTAGTAGATTTTAGTAGATTTTAGTAGATTTTAGTAGATTTTAGTAGATTTTAGTAGATTTTAGTAGATTTTAGTAGATTTTAGTAGATTTTAGTAGATTTTAGTAGATTTTAGTAGATTTTAGTAGATTTTAGTAGATTTTAGTAGATTTTAGTAGATTTTAGTAGATTTTAGTAGATTTTAGTAGATTTTAGTAGATTTTAGTAGATTTTAGTAGATTTTAGTAGATTTTAGTAGATTTTAGTAGATTTTAGTAGATTTTAGTAGATTTTAGTAGATTTTAGTAGATTTTAGTAGATTTTAGTAGATTTTAGTAGATTTTAGTAGATTTTAGTAGATTTTAGTAGATTTTAGTAGATTTTAGTAGATTTTAGTAGATTTTAGTAGATTTTAGTAGATTTTAGTAGATTTTAGTAGATTTTAGTAGATTTTAGTAGATTTTAGTAGATTTTAGTAGATTTTAGTAGATTTTAGTAGATTTTAGTAGATTTTAGTAGATTTTAGTAGATTTTAGTAGATTTTAGTAGATTTTAGTAGATTTTAGTAGATTTTAGTAGATTTTAGTAGATTTTAGTAGATTTTAGTAGATTTTAGTAGATTTTAGTAGATTTTAGTAGATTTTAGTAGATTTTAGTAGATTTTAGTAGATTTTAGTAGATTTTAGTAGATTTTAGTAGATTTTAGTAGATTTTAGTAGATTTTAGTAGATTTTAGTAGATTTTAGTAGATTTTAGTAGATTTTAGTAGATTTTAGTAGATTTTAGTAGATTTTAGTAGATTTTAGTAGATTTTAGTAGATTTTAGTAGATTTTAGTAGATTTTAGTAGATTTTAGTAGATTTTAGTAGATTTTAGTAGATTTTAGTAGATTTTAGTAGATTTTAGTAGATTTTAGTAGATTTTAGTAGATTTTAGTAGATTTTAGTAGATTTTAGTAGATTTTAGTAGATTTTAGTAGATTTTAGTAGATTTTAGTAGATTTTAGTAGATTTTAGTAGATTTTAGTAGATTTTAGTAGATTTTAGTAGATTTAAGTAGATTTTAGTAGATTTTAGTAGATTTTAGTAGATTTTATTAGATTTCTATAAATTAATATTCTTTAATAAAGCTAGTTATTGTCTTTTTTCAAAAAAATATATACAAGTATGTAGGAGTTGTTAGCGTAAAAGTTTGAGTAAAACGTTCCCTTTCCAAGGAACAGGGTTTCAAGTCCCCGAAAAAATTTTAATTTCACATTTTTGTACTAACTTAAAATAGGTATTTTATCCTTAATTTTTTAAGTTTTTTAGCTTTTCGTTAGTGAGTGGTTGAAAAAATATACTGTACAAGTCGAGTGATTTGTTCGTACTCGTCCATCATATCTGCTCCTATTGTACAAACTACTACTCATACACCTAGATATAACTTATCAATATGTCATACTCCAATTAATACGTGAATGTAAATACGTCAGAAGTATTGAGTATGATCCTCCTAATTAACCCAAATAGTATTTTTAGCAAATTTTTACTTGCAAAATCTCTTTGCTTCATCGTTAAATCCTAAATTTAATTCGAAATAGACTTTGTAAGTTTGTAAGGTTTTCTAGTTAGGTTTGGTGGATGTAGTTAGTTTATACTACGTACCTGTGTGTGTACATAATCTGGCGCAGTAAATACGTCGTTCCTCCATCGCAAGTTAAATTAAAGGGAATGTGCGGGTTCCTAGAATGCATCCTTAGACTAATTGGATTAGCCATGCATGCACTAGGAAATTGTGATGATATATCAGGTGCGCCTAAACAATATATACATTCTCGTTCGCCGTCTAGGTTAAGATCGCTACAAAAAAGTAATTTTATGAAAAAGCAGAGCGAAAATATATTCAACAAAATAATTTCTATCTACTTTTAATTATTGTAAAAATAGATTAGAATATAAAGAGGTTACGTGTACAAATTCATTTCATGTTATCCAAGCAAAAATCATTGTTCTATCTTTAATTTTAATAATCTAAAAGATGCACTGTTGCTCTTTTTTGTCGCTAATATAGCGAATAAATAGTTAATAACAATCCTGATGACATGTTCATTATATATGGGGATTTTACCTTGCCGAATATTAAGTGGTCTTTAGATCCAATACATAAAAATTGCAATCCGCTTAACTTCACAGATAATAACTTAAACTTATTTATTGGCACAATTTCTTGTTGCGGTTTATCTTAATTTAGCGCATAATTCTTCCAGTAATATCATCGATTTTATTTTAAGTAATACTTTTCAATTTAATAATAATCAAATTTGTACCTCTCCTCTAGTAAATGAAGATATCAATTATGATACGATAGAATTTAAATTGAGAATACAGAATAAAACAATATTTAATAAAGTGAATGCAAACCACTCCACATTTAACTTTTCCAAAGCTGATGTCAATAAAATTTAGACAGATCTTAATTTAATGAAAGTAGTGTTGAAGTATTGGACTCTATAATTAAAAGAATTATATTTAAACATGTTCTCCAATTTTTTCAAAAAATAAACTTAAATTTCCTCCTTAGTATAGTATCAATACGATTAAGGTAATTAGTGAAAAAAGAACACTCTAAGTGGAAAAATTATAAAAATAAATTAGTTTGCCCCACTTTTAAGCTGTTGCGAGGCAGATCTAAATATTTAATCGATCTTGATTACAATAATTATACATAAACGAAATTAAAGATTCCATATTATCTAAAACAAATTTGGCAATTTGTAAAGACGAAATGGGGGGTATACAATTACTACTTTAGAAAATAACAATGAAATTATCACGGATGGTCAACAAATCTGCAGTATGTTCTCTAATTACTTTAAATCAGGTAAAAATAAGTTGAGTACCATCTACCTCAATTAAGAAGGGTCAAGAAATTTAGATGGTCGAATTGAGTCCCGGAAATTCTGAATTACTTTCTAAATTTCTGTACCAAATAATCTTTTATTTACTTATTCGAAGGATTTCATTGGTTACACATCAGAAATAAAAAAGGGTTTTCAACCTACAAAATGTTTAACTTTGTTTGTTAAAATAAGTTCTGTGAGAGTTGTAATAAGTGAAAGAGAAAAACAATTAATTGTGTGAGATGGCTTCAAATATCGTTTTCATAAGATGTTAAAAAGTGATGCCAAACGTTGGATTTGTTGTGCACAGACAATAGAGTAACAGCAATTATGAATAACCACAATCATAACGAATTAAACGAAGAAGTACTTAATCGCCAAATTTTAATAACTCTTTAAAGCGAAAGGCCGTAGAAGAATTAGTAAACGATGTAAAGGATGTAAGATTGGTCAGAAAAAATCTGTATAATGTCCGACGATCTGCTTTGCCTGAATTGGCAAAAAAATATAAAAGAAACTCATGTATTATTAAAAACATTCGCAGTGAAAACCAACACAGGCGAAGAGTTCCTAATGGTAAACGATATATAAAATTAAATAATTATGTTTTACTGCAAGACCGACATAGAATTTTTAGCAGATTTAGATACTATTTATATAGATGGAAGTTCTGAATACTATCCGAAGTTCTTTTTGCAATTGTTCTCCGTTTATGGTCTAAGAGACGACCATTACAAACCATTGGTTTTCACTTTATTGCCAAATAAACGAAAAAATACATACACACTGGCACTGAAACATCTGGTTAAAGGAATTGGCAAATGCAATAAAATACTTACTTTACGAACAGTATTTGCTGATTTTAAAGAAGCAATTCAGCAAAGTGTCACTGAGGTTTGAAGTGATTTTTCATTGAAGGGCTGCTGATTCCATTTGGGACAGTCTTGGTAAGTACTTATATTTGACATTAAACATTTTGCAAATCTTACATGAAATAAATAAAAAAATCCACATATACCACACTTGTCAATGTCTTGTTCTTATAAAATTCTTATGAAAAGCAAAAAAAGTTCTGCAAAGCTTCTATAATTACATTTTTGCTAAAAGTGACTTCATTTGGGGAATTTAAATTCCAACATAAAATATCTAAAAAAAAAAATTCAATTTCAATGTGAATATTTCATTTTTCCAGGTGGCGCAAAATTCAAGCACTAGGATTATCATACGTATACAAGGACAGACAGCGATGTGGGTAAATATTTAACGTACTGCTCTGCAGTGACACATATCTCAATCTAGAAGATGTAGAAGATTGTTTTGTTGAAGATTAATCTTTAATACAACCACAGAATCCCAGCGTAGAGAAATTTGCGGACTATCTGGTCGATAATTATATTTTAGAATCGGCTAGGTTTCCACCAGAAATATGGGCGGAGAAAACAAGCTTTATGCAACGGACGACGAATGTATGCGAGAGCTTTCGTGCAAGGTTTAACTCATCATTTTATTTTGCCTATCCACATATATTTCAATTTGTAACCGTTTGAATAGATTTCAAAAGTGACACAAAAATCTGATGTGTCCAACACATGACTTTCCTATCTAGTTATTACAGGCTTCTTCCAGTTATTTTGTACAACCTATTGCAGCAACTCTGTAAATGTTTAGGGGACAAACTTAATATATATATTTTCCTCATACGTCTAACTCGAAACATTTTTCTATCTTACATTCATTGAAAACAAAAATACAGAAAAATTTAAATTTTGCACTTTTCCTCCAATTTTTCCATTACGGTCCATTTTAGAGAAATTATGTATATTATACGAATTATAGAGAATTATATCATAAACAACTTTTATTTGAACAATTTTCTTAAATATTTGATTTTTTACATTTTGTAAATTTTCTCGAATACAGGCTATTTTAGGAAAATTTTGTATAGGACCAAAATTATAGACAATAATAATATAAGTAACTGTTATTTAAAGAATTTTCTTTTCCGAACGTAAATAACAGATATATTCCATAAAATATAAAAATAACCTTTCATAAAGTACCCCCACATATGTTCCGATTCTGCCCAAAATCTAATGAGTTCACTGCAGGCCAGAATAAAGCTTAAGTTTAAAATTTATTGTTTTTCTTTGTATCCGTTCATGAGTTATTGAGGATACAGACACAAAACGTAAAAATTCGTCGAAAACTGGAGGTCGAAAAAAATCATGATTCCTATACTTTCCTTATCTGTATACAGATAGGAAAGTAAAAATTAGAAGCATTCAAAAACGTGTAAAAAAGTTTATTCTTCACAAACTTTAAAAAATAAAAAATTTCTAGATAAACAAATTTTAAAATTAAATTGTAACTCATTGTCAAAATTTGAATTTCTCAAACTTGTAGGCCAAAAATATAAAATAATTAAATAAACAAATATTTAGCATGTTATTATAGGTAGGTATATTATTGTAAATATTTTATATTGTAAATAATTGTAAATTGTATAAAATGATATGTTAAAAAATTAATTTTAGTTTTAATATTCTAGAAACAGATTACGATCCCCTACTAACTGTGCAAGCTCACGTAGGCCCGGGACTCAATTTACCCGACTCCGGGGCCTCAACTCGGCTATCATTAAGACAGATTATAAATTCCCGTGGTCGAAAATTGTTGAAATTGAACGATAATCAAAAACAAATCATTTGAAGAACTGAACATTCTTTTTTTTTTTTCGAAAACAAAGCCTCAACACTTAAAGTTGTTCTTACGAAATTAAGAGAAAACGGTGTAGGAAATAATTTTAATTAAGAGGTCAGATATAGTATCCTGGCGACGGCGTTATTTACGAAATATTAAAGAGTTTAGAGCCGCTAAAAAGAAGATATATTATCTCGATGAAACGTGGGTGAATGCTGGGAACACGGTATCTAAGATATTGCAAGATACTTCTGTAACTAGTCATCGCCAAGCTTTTATAGCGGGATTATCTACAGGTTTGAAAACATCATCAGGTAAAGGACAGCGCCTAATTGTTACCCATATTGGAAGTGACAGTGGATTTTTGGAAAATAGCGCTCTTGTGTTTATATCGAAAAAACAGGAGGCTACCACGAGGACATAAATTCGAAATGCTTTGAAAAATGGTTTACTGTAGTATTACAGCATGTAGAACTAAATTTAGTCATTGTACTAGATAACGCTTCTTATCACAGTCGACGAGTTGAACGCATTCCGATAATGTCCAGTAGGAAAGCGGATATGGAAACCTAGCTGCGGGATAAAGCAATAACATTTACTGAGGAGATGCTTAAAGTGGAATTAATGGACCTTGTAGAGGAACACCGCCATAAATATATTCAATATGTTGTCGACACAATGGCTCGTGATCGTGGTATTACGATACTAAGACTTCTCTCTTATCACTGCGAATTAAATCCTATTGAACTAATTTGGGCGCAAGTGAAAAGGTTTGTAGCTCGAGAAAATAAAACTTTTAAAATAGCCGACGTTGAAAGTTTAATAAAAACCGGTATAAAACGTATAAAACCTGAAGATTGGCAGAATGCTATTTCCCATGGAATTAAGGAAGAAAATAATATGTTGCGCTTGGACGGTATGATCGAAATGGTAGTTGAACCTTTAGTCATAACTTTATGTTCCGATAATAAAGACGATTCCAGTGATAGTTCTGCAGAATCAATGGATTACGAAACTTCATAGATTTAGAATTCAAGTAAGTGATACCAAGCTTAATTTACATATTTTTATAATAAACAAAATACAATTATAAGCATAGATGAATTATTATAACAAAAATAGATAACCAACCTACTTTCATCTAGTAATATTCACAAATACCCATTTAATTTACCAATATAGTATTTCTGCGACACTGGAAGAGTGCACTTTGATATGATAACGATACCTTTTGCAGTTTTATGGTGCATCTTTTTCAATATTTTGTTCTAGTATAATACCCCATTTAATTTTCCAATAGTGTTTCTACGCCACTGGCATAATATTTACATATTTTAACAATAAACAAAACAAAATTATAAACATAAATGATTATTACTACAAAAAGAGATAACCAACCTACTTTCATATAATATTATTTACTATTACCGCATCTAATTTACCAATAGTTTTTATACTCCACTGGCGTAATTCATTTTGGCAATAAACATGCATTTATGACTAGTTGGCACATGATACCGATAACTTCTGTATTAAGTTTTCTGTTTTAAACGCGTGATTTTATTCATTATGCTCTGGTATAGTATTATTGTTATACGTGAACAAAGAGGAACCACCTTCTTCAATATTTTGTCCGAGTATAGCTGATGTTGCTGGTTGGTAGGGTTAAAAATACGAGATATTTAAAAAAAGTGTAAATTTCTAATTTTAAAGATAACTCAAAAACGGAGAAAGAAAGACAAATAAAAATTTAAACTTAAGCTTTATTCCGACCTGAGGTGAACTGATTAGATTTTGGGTAGAGTCAGAACATCTGGGGGGTACTTTATAGGGGGTAATTTTTATATTTTACATAATATATCTGTCATTTAGGTTTGGAGAAGAAAATTCTTTAAATAAAAGTTACTTCTAAAATTATTTTCTATAATTTTTGTTCTATACAAAATTTTCCTAAAATGGGCCGTATTCGAGAAATTTTTCAAAATGTAAAAAATTCTGATTTTTAAGAATATATACTAAAAGATGTTTGCGATATCGATCTCTATAATTTTTGGTTTTTTATATGATTTCTCTAAAATGGACCGTAATGGAAAAATTGTAGGAAAAGTATAAAATTTAAATTTTTCAGCATTTTATTGGCAATGAGTATATATAGAAAAATGTTTTGAGTTAGATGTATGTGTAAAATGTATATATAAAGTTAACCTCTAAATATTTACAGAGGTGCTACAATAGGTTGTACAAAATAACCGAAAAAGCCTATAATAACTAGATAGGGAAGTCATATGTTGGACACATCAGATTTTTTTCCTAATAACCTCTTCTAAGACACTCAATCATTTTTACTTAAACCATTCATTTCATATTAACAATGTCTTTAACTGTTTAAAATATTGCACACTGTTAATTAATAAATTTTGCTTATACCAGTATTTTTTTAAGAAGCGTTTAACTTTATAATATTTTACTAGCTATATAAGTAAATACTGTTTTTGGGTTCGTCCCGTTTTTTATTTAAACTAAATAAATAAATAAATAAGAAACAAAGGAAATAAATTACTTTATAATTCAAGACTTGTTTTGTTTCTTTTACGAACTAATTTAGAATCAGTGAATTATACTTATCCAATTCAATAGGTTGGTTATTAATGCAACGTATTCTTAAAAGACGAATTCGTCAACTGTATTTGAGAACTGGAATTGACGGTTTTGTTTGAACCAAAACAAACCCACTTTTTGTTTCAGACTTTGGATCATTTAACATATGCTTCCAAATACAAAATAACAGAAGATATCTTGTGTACTATAAAATATAATGCTTAAATGTCCTAGATGTTATATATAAAGACTTGAACTACAAAATATCCTGGATCTTCCTTTAATATCGGAAATATAGTATCCAGTAAAGCAACACGCTTTAAGAGTAATGGGAATGATAATGAAAACAAAGAACAGAAACAAAGGGAGCACAAAGATATAAATATATATCAGGAAATGTGGAACAGACTGCTAGAGACGTATTATGTAATATCATTTGGGATATGCTTGGGACAGTTTTGGTGTCTCTATGAAAGGTAAGAAAATAATAACTCTTTGACTAACACACAGTTCCTACTGTTCGTCTGTAAAAGTTCTTTTTTTCCGCAAAAAAAAACAAGCTAGACACTAATGATTTAATAAGTGTTACTTTTTTCACATTGGTCACGGAACACTAAACAAATAAGGAGATTTCATTTTCTGTTAAGTGTATCAATCACAATATTTTTAGCAAACATTTAGAAACAAAAGAATATATTTCGCTAACCAAAATCTGGGTCGCAAAAGAATTAAATACATCATACTAGCTGAACTTAAATGCCACCCAGGAGGGTGGTTTTCGCCCCATGAGCCCACTAATCCAATCTCTAATTTCCTCATCACGTCCGTAATACGTGCGCCCCAGAAAAGAATGGATACACTCGGTTCCGCAGGTAGTTTTTCAAAAAAAAAGTACGAAAGAAAAACACAGAACTAGAAGTACACACAAGTTTGTATCAAAGCGTATTCCGTAATCCTAACTTCGAGACCTCGACAGGACCGTAATATATATTTTTCTACACCCACATGTACATTGTCTATTCTATGCACAAAATAAGTAAGCAGTTAATATGAAAACTTAAACTGTGAACCTCGTTGTAAAATTATCGGTTATTGTTAAACAGAGTTTTAAAAATAATATTTGTTCTTTGAATTTAAACATTTAAAAATTATATTCCTGTTAGCTGACTTCACAGCATTCTTTGTGCATAGGGTCTATTCTGTAAAATATCTTTTAAAATTTAAATGCCTTTAAAAATTTAACTATTCAATTTTAGAGCAATGTTAAAAATTAATAATTTTGCGGGTCCTTTAAAATGCCAGGGAAATACTTTTAAATGGTTTTTAAAACATACTTTATTTACTATTGTCTTGAATAGGCACCTAAAATTAACTAATACTTATCTAAACACTAGCATACATATGAACATAGTATATTAACAAATACATATCCTATTTATTGAAATTGTTAAAAGCATTGAAAACTAGACATTTTTCAAAATTTTCGACAAGAAAGTTTTGTCTTCTATCCGTATACAAATGTTTACACATCGAAAAGCTTCGTTCTACGTCTACAGATATAATAGGGGCATTATTCAAATAAGGTAAAATATTTAAATTGATTCCCGTGTTTGATTCAAAGTCTCCCGACAATAATTTCGAAACTGTTTTAAAATTTGAAACCCCTCATTTTTTCCTAGCACAGCATAATATTTATTTAATTTTTTTTTAATGCTTTCTCCACATTATCTATTAAATCAACAGCTTTAACTAAAGATGCAGATGTATTTTGTAATTGCACAAGGACTTTTGACAAAAAGGAATAATTTTTTATGTAAACAAGTTGATCTGGTAGTTGTTCATTTTTAAATAACTCTTTGGAATCTGAACGAGTATCTGAAGAAGAATCTGTTGAATCAAGAATGACTTTTTTTATTGATTCGTAATGTTCCGCATACAATAAATCTGCACCAAGCCATGAGCCCCATCGAGTTAATATTGGTTTTGGCGGTAGCGAGATATCTGGATTTTTTTTTTATAAAATTGGATTCTTAATGGAGATTTTAGAAAAACTTTGGATTCAAAAAAGATCTTATACATCCTAGATCTGTCATTGTATCAACTCTAAGAAACTTTTGTTTGCAGACGATATGAAAATTTATAGGGAAATAAAGGATACCTCAGATTGCATTGCTCTTCAAAACGACCTTGTCAACTTACATAACTGGTGTATCGTAAATAAACTATCTTTTAATAATAACAAATGCAAAGTCCTATCCTTTTCCTGGAAAGTACACACTGTCTTATATGATTATCAATTAGATAATCTTGTTATTCCCCGGTTATATAATTAAAAGATTTAGGTACACATACTTTGATTTTCTTTTACTATACGGAGAATGGTCGCACTACGCAGCTTTCTGAGTGCCTTTTAAAAGGAGATAGAAAACTCCGCCATTACGTGTTGCCTATATCTTGGCGCAATATTTTTAATAGGTGCGTTTTAATCATCCGCTTCTGCTTCGGAATTGTCGGTTTTTTGTTTTAATCTGACAGGTTAGAACGACTGAACCGACAATTCCGGAAGCAGAAGCGGATGGTTAAAACGCACCTGATATTTTGCTTGCTGCTGTCAGTGTCAGTGAATATTATTTTTGGAGTCACAGTTTATTGCTAAAGAATCAGTTAGCTCACTCGGACTAGTTGAAAGTTCCAAAATAACATCCACTCCAGGGATACAAATTCAGGATACGCAGAAGACTGCTGTTATATTATAGGTGGTTGTCATATATTGTATTATCTGAGTTGCGCAGTGAATAAACTGGAACATTGAGATAAAAAGTGCCGATGCAGAGTAAGCGATCTGATTCTTTAGCAATAAACTGTGTCATAGGGTTCAAAATGGCCGCGCCCTATGCTGGGCGTGTCGGACATCTCTCTTGCCCCGTATAGTAATCAAAGTATGTGTTTAGGTATCTTATTTGACAGCAAACTGACTCTTTCGGAACACATTAAAAATACTGTACAAAGTGCAACAAAAATCTTGTGTTTTGTTATTAGAAACTGTAAAAAGTTTAAATCTTTAGAAGCCATCTTCTCTGTTTATTTCTCACTAGTTCGTAACAAACTAGAGTATTGCAGTTGTGTTTGGAATACTAACCATTTAAAGTACATAAGTGCATTAGAATCTGTCCAAAGAAAAGTTTTAAAATTTATTTACTTTAAAAAACATGGCCGTTATCCTACTCGTCACTATGACTATAATTTATGGTTAGAAGAATTCAATTTTGTGAGTCTGAGAAAAAGAAGAGAAATAGCAGATTTGATAGTCATCTATAAATTAATTAATTATTCTATAGATTCATCCTCTCTGCTGTCTCAATTTAATTTTCATATCCCACGTATTACGTGAAGGTCAAATATAACATTTCATATTCAAGGGCCAAATTCACAACATCACTTTCACGGTCCTTTAACTACAATGTGTAGAAGTGTCAATCAGTATTCTGTTGATATATTTTTTCTAAAATTTTACATATTTAGAGAGCAATGTTACAGATTGGTATCAAATTAGGTAATTAGAATGTAATTAAGTTAAGTAAGTATTCTCAAACTTTGTATTTTTAAATATTATATTATATACTCCTGTAATTGGGCTGATAAAGCTTGTTGTATGTAATAATAAATAAATAAATAAATAAATAAATTCTATTAATACCGTGAACCACACAGGTTACATGGATCGGGTGCTCATAAAAAATGTTTAAATTTTGTGTCACTTAAATCATATAAGGGGCAGCGTCCGACAATAAAAGTATAAATAGGACAAGATCTGGTTAGAAAATTAGTGAATCCTGTATATTTAAAGGTATATTTGCTGAAATCATTGCTTCGCATAAATCTTCGTTAAACACATTTGGTTGTTTTTCTGCAAACTTTGTTGAACACAATTTTTTAAAGTTTGCTGTGATCTTGCATCTTCTTGCAATTTTCGCAATGCAGTTATGTGTTTTGATGTTTTTACATGTTGATCCACGATTAACTTTTTGTCAGCGTGGATCTTAAACAACAGAGAAACGCAAGTTAAATGGTTTGCTTGTTAGGACATGCTATGAGAAATTAAATATATGTAACAATTTTTAAACAAGAAATATTTAGGCAACATAAATTAAATGGAAATTAAATTAGTATAAGGGTAGGTAAAGAGTATATGTATAAGAGGTACTTACAATTTTTGAGCACGCTGTGCAAAATACATTGCCGGCGTCTCATGATAACTCTGGATACACCTTTACCCACAATTGTTTAAATTTCAATTTTGGCCAAACAAGACACGAAATGAACTTCAGCTTTTCAATAGTTTAATATCTAAATTTCGTGTATACCTACTTATTTCCTCTACACAGAGCTGACAGGTTTATCAATCAAATTGTCAAATCAGCCGTAATGTTATCCTACGGGCCAGGTAAGATATGGGATTAATATCTAGGTAATAAAAATAAATTACCTCATTTAAATATTTTTTTTAAGAAATGGATTATAGCCACACGCTGACTTTACGACTGATACTTTACTTGGAAGTAAACCTTTGGGATTGAAATATTTCTGAATTTATGATAAAAAAAAAATTCCAAATGTGTAGAAAATTTGAAAAAAATTTTATATTTCTTAATTTGTGAAAAAAATGTAAAAAAATGCAAACTGCATTTTTTCCGGCACAAAAAAAAAATACCAGTCTACGCAAAGGATATAATTTTATATCTATTTTACTAAGTATATGGATAGGATGGATATAAAACCCACCAATTGCTAATTTTATATAATTAAGTGGCAATTTTGTCAAACTAATTGTCAATATATGGAATAAACCAATTTTAAGGCATGTATAACGAATGGTAAATATTTTAATCATATTAATATTTTGTTAATTAATACTGGGTCAAATAATATTTAATTCTGAGATACAGGGTGTTAAAATTTAATTTTTGTTATTTTTTTTTTCAATATTTTCATTACTATTTAAAGTATTAACTTGAAATTGGGAATAGTTATACTTTTGGGATAGTAAATCATAAGCATGTTATTAGTTTTGAGAATAGATAAAGGGGAACCACTTTCTACATTCTGCTGTAAGAAATAAATTAATAAATTTTATTAATTCTTGGCATTTCTAAATTTTTTTTAAGTCTTAATGGTACACCCTGTAAATTTAAACAAAAACGTAAACTTGCTTTAGTAACAAAAATTAATCTAATTTTCATTTAACATTTATTAGCTACAGTATATATTTAATTTGTTTTATAATATAGTTTAACGAAGTAAGCTTAAAAAAAAAATTCCAAAGATAAAAAAAATCAGTTTTCTTCATCCAGTAGAGCTTAGGTCTTAAAATTGATAACATGTTTATGATTTACTAACCTAAAAATATATTCATACCAAATTTCAGGTCAATGCGTTAACATTTTCGCTGCCCATGACGGTCATTAACGTAATAATAGTTCTTTCCCCCATGTCCATGATGCTTTATAACGTCATTTGAAGACGTATGCTTCGATGAATGTAGACAAGTTGCTATATACTGAATTGTCTTTATAACCCCATGTGAAAACGTTCTTAAATTAGTGCATTATGAATTTGGTTTTGATATTATGTTTGTGAATTTAACATAGCAAGGCTTTAACAAATTTGTTTGGGAATAGAATGCCAAACAAAATAAAAAAAGTAAAGAAATTAATTTATAAATTGGTGGTAACACACAGGCTGTATTTGAAAAAATTAAGAATATTGTAACCTCAAGTTTAGACACACCCTGTATGCATCAAAGCAAATAAATGAAAATGTTAAACATTTTTAGGAACGTTTAGTTTATTAAAATTAAAAATTGATGTGAAAACAACCGAATATGTATGGCGTAACTATCTACAGGGTGTTTAGTTTAAAAAACTATCTGTTTGGTTTTCCCCTCATTTATAAACTACAATGTATATTTAAGAATAATTGTAAAATATGGTCTTACAACTTTTATATTACATATTTCTTCACATCTCCAATAATAAAATATCAATCGATCAATTACCCACTGATAGGGCACCCTGTATGTATATGTATAATTAAAACACTCTATAAAATAAACTAATTATTTCAGCTTGGTTCTTATAAGTTGAAAAATATTCTAGTGATAAATACAGTAGTACCATGCCACTCTAAAACTGAAATAAAATGTGTACTTTCCAGGAATGTTTTTAAATTGTATGTTTTCAAATCCACATAACTTTTATTTAAAACATGTGTCTATTATACAAACTATAACGAGAGTTTACGTCTTTTTTCATCCTTGCAGACGTCCTTTTGAACATGGAGGTCTATATTCTTTTCTCTTTTTGTATTAATTTCCGTTTATTTACCATTCTTTATGAAACACCTTGTATAGAGCAATTTTTTGTGTAAATTTGTTTCCAGCATTTGGGGAATTGGATGCATGAAAAACGACGGTCGCCTGGACGCGGGAATGCCGGTAGTTTAGTCTGACACATGTTTTGCCGGCACTTCAAATAGTATTTACATGTATTGTGCCAGTGTTGGGCCATTAACATGTGTTTGCTGGGTAACTAACTGTTAAAACATTAACCAAGCCAGCACTTAGAAATAGGTCAAGGGTGGAGCATAGGTATCTACCCTTGCATTACTAATTTTTTCGTCTTTTTGATTAAATTTTTACTTGCAACAAGTTGCGACTTTGCAGAATTTGTAGTTTATTCATCAGCCATTGTTTTATTTTTCTATTTAATTTTATGATTATAATTAAACTCATTATATTAATTAAAATTTGAATCTTGTTAAATACGTTCCTGATATCATTCAGTAATCCCGGTTCGGAATTCTGAGGATCTAGCTGGGCGTTGCAATAGAAACGACAAAAGAATCAGTTCTGGCTTCGACGAACGTTCGGACAATGTGGTCCAAAAACGGCCCAAGGTTACTATCATCCCAAAATAACACCTTTTTTAATTTTACGTGTATTTTCGAAGAAGCGCAAGCGGTCGTGTAGGTGGGCGACAGGTTATACCAATTTATTTATTATTTCTTTGAATGGAATGGTCGTCGGCTCGAACGGGAGGCCTCTTTTGTGGTCTTCTTTCGATAGCGTTCAGGTAATTTTGTCAACAGAGGCGTCCTCACACCTATTTTAGATCAAGATATTTACGATTATGGGGTAATAAATATCAATGACACTTTTCTTATCGATAATCTCTTTATAATTAATGAATTGGGGGTTTAGAACTTGAGATTTGTTAATATAGATAATAATAATGATATAACGAACCATAACAACGTATCGGAATTTTTAATACTAATAATTTCTATATAATATAAAAACAATCAATAATAATATTTTTTTTAAACACGAAAACATGCAATTAGTTCATTTATTTAGACATTTAGAAGAAAATTTTGAACAAAAAACCAATATTGATGAATATTCCCGCGAAGAATCGCTCTATAGAATATATACACATTGTTACAACGTTGGAAAATTTTATACCTGAAAAGCAAATACTTTTAAACATTTATTTCTTCTGATAAGGCCGGTCGCATACTTATACGATATTTGTTTTCGACATGTTGACGACATGATGCAAACACGTCGCTTTATTCAAATATAGAAAACAAACTTTTATATTTCGCACATCAATACATCATGTCGTCGGATGAAGCTGCAGCAGTACTGTTGCTAATAATATTGCGAAGGAGAAAGAAAAAAAAAGCTCAAAACTATTGGGTTCATCCATATAGTACAGCCAATCTTTATCGAAGTATATTTGAAAGCTGTACTAGTGAAGAAATGATTAAAGATCCAGCAAACTTTAAATCTTTATATAGAATGTCTCAAGAGACATTTACAATACTTTTGAGCAAAGTTGGACCTTTTATTAAGAAACTGGATACCAAATTTCGGGAAGCTATAACGCCAAAGGAAAAATTAATCATTACATTGAGGTAAGTTAATCAAGTTATTATTATTATATGTATTAGATAGTTTCCAATAAGTCATAATCATTTGTACTTGGAGATGCTAAGGGTGTGCTTATGTGACTTTAAGAGTACATACGAGTAGATCGTGGTTAAGAGTTGTTTGACAGTACTGAATGGGGGCGAAATGTGCTGCTGCTTGAAGTATAATGCATATCTTGCGTATTTGAGGAAAAAATATTATTTGTTGGTGATCTGTAAAATATTTAACCGATATTTTGTATAGTTTTCCATTTGAACTCATGTTTTTGGGCTTTTGTCATTTGACGCAGATCAGGCAAGATACTTTTAAGAAATAGCAAGTCAGCAACTTCTGTTGTTTCCGATTGGCATCGTTTATTAGAAGTAAAGTAATCAACGACACATTTCTCCAGTGGATTGCCTTCCTTGCGTTTTGTAGTAGAAACCTTATTGCGAGTTTTGGGAGCTAACAAGGATTCATTTGTAGCGGATTCTTCAACTACATCATTATTTTCAGAATTTTCATGCTGCAGTTTGAATTCAGAAGGCTTTGTTTCGGGAACTTCTTCGTGAATCGAAGAAGATATTTCTTCATTTGTGTTTATGGGAGATGGCATACTACCTTTTTGTTGTCTAGATTTAGTAAACGGTGTGAGAAAAGCTAAATAGTCTGCTAAATAATATTTTTTCTTTGCCTGTGCTGGTGCTCCACTTGGTGGTTTTTGCCTCAAATATCGTGTGTAAGCAGATCATACATTTTCCATTTTTCCTTACATGCAGCACCTGAAAATAAACGTTTTTTTAGATACTTGGCAACGGGAATGAGTTTCAAGCAATTATCTTTCCAATTTATGAGAGGACAATTAGTGAAAGAAGTTTGCGACAACATTTGATCGAAGTCAAGAAAAATATATGCCAGTTCCAAGTGAATTACAATGGATTGAAAAAGCTGAACGCTTTGAGAAACTTAATTTACCTAATTGTATTGGTAGTATTGACGGTAAACATATTAAAATCAATAGCCCAAGGAAATCTGGATCTGCCTTTTATGATTATAAAAATTATTTTTCATTACAAATATTGGCTATAGCGGATGCAGAAACGGTGATGGTGCAGTGTTTAGAAATTCAAGTATTGGAGGAAACATTAAAGCAGGTACACTTAATATTCCACCACCGCATCCTTTGCTCAAAGAACCACATAAACCGGCCTTCCCTTACTATTTGGTCGGAGATGCTGCCTTTTCATTTTTTAAAAATTTATGAAAGCCCTATCCGTCAAGGAACTTAACAAATCCAAAAAGAATCTTTAACTATCGATTGTCACGAGCTCGTCGAAGTGTTGAATGTGCGTTTGGCATAATGGTGTAAAAATTTAAAAAACTGGAAAGACCAGTTCTATGCTCACCCAATAAAGTCAATAAAATTGTAAAGGCAATTTGTGTATTAGACAATTTTGTGAGAAGAAAAGATGGAAAAATGTCAGAACCAACTTTTGCGACGGACGAGTTATTACATAATAATAATGATAACATACAACAAGTACTACCCAATTTTCACCCTCAAAGTCAGCGAGGCACAGATGAGGCGATAGTATTGCGAGATAAATTATGTTCGTATGTAAATCAGCCCTATGCGCATTACCTTGGCAGTCCAAATATTGTGCTTAATATAATAATTAATCAAAAACGTACCTGTTTCATTTACTTCTTTTCCAACCTCGTTCCATGTTTTTTTCCTGCACTTGTCTATTCGAATAATTTTCCATATTATGGTCGTATGAAACATTGTATTTTTTTACGATTTTCACAAATTTTATATTAAATGTTGGATTATCTTCCATTGTGCATGTATTTAGTTGCAGCGGTTGACGACAAATGACGCCTGAATTGGAGCAAGCCGTGTCGTACAAAAATTGTAAGCGACAAGTCTCATTATGTCTGCAGCATATCTGCTTGATGTATGAATCGTCATTAATAATCCCTGTGTTGTAAATGGAGCGAAACGTCTGCGACATGTCGAATACAAATATCGTATAAGTATGCGACCGGCCTAAAGCGTAGATAGTTTCAGTGGTTTGTGTTTTTACTTTCCTATTTGCATATACATAAGGAAAGTATGTCGTGTGTCGTGTGTCGTGTGTCGCGTGTCGCGTGTCGCGTGTCGCGTGTCGTGTGTCGTGTGTCGTGTGTCGTGTGTCGTGTGTCGTGTGTCGTGTGTCGTGTGTCGTGTGTCGTGTGTCGTGTGTCGTGTGTCGTGTGTCGTGTGTCGTGTGTCGTGTGTCGTGTGTCGTGTGTCGTGTGTCGTGTGTCGTGTGTCGTGTGTCGTGTGTCGTGTGTCGTGTGTCGTGTGTCGTGTGTCGTGTGTCGTGTGTCGTGTGTCGTGTGTCGTGTGTCGTGTGTAGTGTGTCGTGTGTCGTGTGTCGTGTGTCGTGTGTCGTGTGTCGTGTGTCGTGTGTCGTGTGTCGTGTGTCGTGTGTCGTGTGTCGTGTGTCGTGTGTCGTGTGTCGTGTGTCGTGTGTCGTGTGTCGTGTGTCGTGTGTCGTGTGTCGTGTGTCGTGTGTGTCGTGTGTCGTGTGTCGTGTGTCGTGTGTCGTGTGTCGTGTGTCGTGTGTCGTGTGTCGTGTGTCGTGTGTCGTATGTCGTGTGTCGTGTGTCGTGTGTCGTGTGTCGTGTGTCGTGTGTCGTGTGTCGTGTGTCGTGTGTCGTGTGTCGTGTGTCGTGTGTCGTGTGTCGTGTGTCGTGTGTCGTGTGTCGTGTGTCGTGTGTCGTGTGTCGTGTGTCGTGTGTCGTGTGTCGTGTGTCGTGTGTCGTGTGTCGTGTGTCGTGTGTCGTGTGTCGTGTGTCGTGTGTCGTGTGTCGTGTGTCGTGTGTCGTGTGTCGTGTGTCGTGTGTCGTGTGTCGTGTGTCGTGTGTCGTGTGTCGTGTGTCGTGTGTCGTGTGTCGTGTGTCGTGTGTCGTGTGTCGTGTGTCGTGTGTCGTGTGTCGTGTGTCGTGTGTCGTGTGTCGTGTGTCGTGTGTCGTGTGTCGTGTGTCGTGTGTCGTGTGTCGTGTGTCGTGTGTCGTGTGTCGTGTGTCGTGTGTCGTGTGTCGTGTGTCGTGTGTCGTGTGTCGTGTGTCGTGTGTCGTGAGTCGTGGGTCGTGCGATGCGCCGTGCGTTGTGTGTCGTATATTTTATAAGATATATCTGTTATTTACGTTTGGAGAAGAACATTCTTCAAATAAAAGTTACTTACTGTAATATTCTCTATAATTTTTAAATTATACAAAATTTTCCTAAAAGGGTCCGTATTCGGAAAATTTTTCAAAATGTAAAAATTCAGATTTTTAAAAAAATTGTTGAACTGAAAGATGTTAAGACGTATTTTTTATTTTTGTTGATTGCGCTTAAATTTGTATTTTTTTAACGTTAGAAATCTGCACAATTTTTTAAATATTGAAGTTCATGTTTCATAAATAAAAATCAAAATCAATATAGTAGGATAAAGTATGATAGGCTATACAGCACAGCCAAACACATTTAATTATATATGCGCTAATTCCGACTGGTGGAGTACCTTATCAAACTCATATGATCTTTTTAAACTCTTCTATGATACGATTTATAATTTTTTGATTTTGTTTTTTCTAAAAAAATTTAAATTAAAATTAAAAGATAATATATGAGGTAACTTCATTATTTAGAAAAATATTTTTAAGGTAACTAATTAATTTATAAACTATTATTAAAATTATATAGAAGTTTATTCATATTCTCAAAAGACACTCATTATAAATTAAAATTATACGTTAGACACCAACAGTGAACTTTCACTCTCGGAAAAAAAAGTGGCCTAGCTATTTATTTTGCTAATGCAGCGGACTTCGGTTTAGAATCAATCTTTAAAATCACTATTAACAAAAGAACCATGGATGTCGAATTACCGCGATTCTATTTGATTTAAATAATAAAAAAAAAAAAACAGAAAGAAATAAAAAAAATATTTAAAAAAGGAAAAGTAGGGCGCCATCTGTTAATAGTGGATTGTTTCGTTAGTCTCCAAGGATTTCCAGTATACCCTTGCAATTAAAAATGTTATTCAACCTTAAAAAAAAACAATTTGCGGTATCTCTACGTTCAGTGTTAAAGTTTATTTCCAAATAATTATACAGGGATTTCATTTCAAAACTAGCCACCCAAAATAACTTTTAAAATATCTTTAAAACAAAAAAACACGTTTGGGACACATTTTACAAGTATCTATAACCGTGCAATTTCATCCCCTAAGCGGTGGTGAATATCACTTCTAAAATTTTAAATAGAAAGGGGTATCATGTGATAGCTCTTCTTAAACCCATTAACGCTCACTATTTTTTTAATCGAGAATATTTTGTTTCATCGATTTTTTTTAATAATTTAGGCTTCCTGAACATCTAAAAAATAGTAAAAAAAATCTAGGCTGTCATATGACAGATTTATAGCATGGGTCGTTTACGACCCACTGAGCACATAGCATATAGGTAGGTAGTAATAAGGTAAGTATTTGAAGTAAAATATCTTTTATTCAAAAATTCAAAATACAAAAATACAAAAAACACAAAAAAAAAACAAAAAATACAAAATAATATTCAAAATACAATATTATTTATGATATATTGCAAAACATTTGTCATGAAGTGCAACTTCGCAAGTAGAACATCCCTTTATAGTTTTATTTTTACAAACAACGCACCTTCTTCTGGGCAAATCAGTTAAAATTATATGACTGGCGTTTATTCGGGCTGGTAATGGATAACTTCTAGTTGAAGTTGGCCCAGATCTTAGAGGTGCAGTTCCATATTTAGCCAGAAGTGCATTGACCACTTCTCTTCTGAAAGACAAGTTGTCAAGGGATAATCCACAACTTCTTGCCACATGCCAGGCATTATTCATTGCCACATCGAATAGCCACAGAATAATGGGCATATACCATTTTTTACCACGCATGGATATTTTATAATTAGATATATTGTTGTCCATTTGGTCCACACCACCCATATTCCTATTATATAAGGAGATAACGTTGGGTTGAGGAATATTTATTTTTGCCTTGTCCTTCGCAGAGTATCGCGAGGCTTTCTGGACGGGGTTTGCTCCGAACTGGTTTGAGAGTAATGTAACATTACTGTTATCTTTCCATCGTACGGCAACAATGTTATGATTTGGATCAAGCTTGGTGTCATAAGATCCTCTATCTTTTTTTTTGTAAAATGCATCATCAGGTAATCCGCAATTTTCTGTACGATTTTGTCGTACGGTGCCTGTTGCTGCAAACCCTTTTTCTCCCAACGAAGTAACAAGTTTAGCAGACGTAAAGAAATTATCAAAATAGAGCGAAAATTGGATACCATCATAATGCTCCTTCAAAATATCTGCAAATTTCATAACCACATGTTCTCCGAGACCAAATTCAACTTCACCATCTTTTCGACGACCCTGATAAATGTCTAGCTGAGCACAATACCCAAGACGAAGGGCTAAAACCCAGGCTTTAAACCCAAAACGAATGGGTTTGCCACGGATGAATTGCTTGCATCCGTGGCGACCAAAGTATGGAATCATCGATTCATCTACAGAGAGAGACTGCTCAATTGGCATATATTTGAGAAACTTCTCATTCAAAACATTTATCAAAGGTCTTACTTTTGCCATTTTGTCAGATCTATCTATTACGTCATTATTCACGAGATGTAGATTTCTAAAAATTTCTTCAAATCTCCTTCTTCTCATAGATTTTGACACTAAAATATTTTGCACATCACTTGATTCCTCCCAATACATTCTACGTCTGGGAAGAATATTGTACCCGCTAAGAAATAAAATTCCAACAAATGTATACATTTCTGAACTGGATAACGTTAGAGTTCTATTTTGAGAGGCTGCGTATGTAACAGTATTTCTTACAATGTCGTCAATAACTTCTTTTGTTATAAATAACTCAAAAAAATCCAAGGGGTGCGTACTGCTACTAAAAGTCAGTGGCATTGGAAAAGATCCTGTCCACTCCGCGAACAGCGGCTTTTGCAAGTCTCCGTCTACCCATGTTCTGACTTCTTTTTTTGATTTTTTACTTTTCCTAGCGGGTGCCACAATGTTTTCAGTAACGTTACAGCTTTTACTATTATTATCATCATCTTCCAAATCTTGATCTTGATTTTGAAATTCCTCAGCCGGTGTATTGTTTATATAAAGTTCTGCTTCTGCTAACAGCTGATTTTTATTCAGCCGATCAGGATCATTTGAGTCGTCTTCCCCGGAATCTTCATCCGTTATGTTTCCAGTATCATTAGGTGGAGTAACGTATATATCATATTGATTAGGATCATCATCGTCAATATTTTCTAGCTCCGATAACAATTCATGGGTTGTAAGTGGTCGCCGCCTAAAATTTTAGTAAAATAATATTATACACATATTATACAAATAATAATTACTTGTGATTACCTTTTCCTCAATGTTTGTTTGCTCATTTTTAACAAATTAGACACTAAACTAAACCACTAAACCAAATCAAGCGCATGTGACAGCAATTACTACATAACCTCAAAAAAGTACTTATGTGCTCAGTGGGTTGCTAACGACCCACGCGAGTTCTGTGATGAATAACTCGAACGGTGTATTATTTTTGCAAAGTATTTCAACAGAATACTAGATTTCAAAGATATTTTAACATATAATCACTACTCATTTTAGGAAAAAATAAAAAATAAATATTTTATGTGTTGTCATAACTGATGGTGTAAGCTGGGTAATGGTAACTAAAAATAAATAATTAGTTTTTTTTACAACAAATGCGAATAATCGAAACATTTATAAAAATTGTTTGAAATAAATATACAAAGAAGTGATTTTGTGTAAAAATAAAATTATAGAACTGAAATACAGAAGAAAAAAAAATTAAATACATACGGGGTCGTTAACGACCCGCTGAGCGTTAATGGGTTAGGTCTCTTTTTTTCCAATCTTTTGACACATTATTTTTTTAAATCGAAAATAAATGAGAATGAATTAATTTTAATTTAAAAAAACAAAAATGTGAGCTTTTGAGTTTAATTAATCAATGTCTCTAATAAAATAAAAATTTTGACCTTTCATACATAAAAATAAATTGTAAGGAAGTAACGTTTTATAAAGCTAAAACGATTCGTTTTGGTTAACATTTTCTATAACCTTCTATAAAAGTAAAACATATGTGAAAAAAAAAAAGAATAGAAAAATACTAGTCCAAACACAATTATTCAAATTTGCTAGTTGTGTCCACTCCGTGAATATACGAAAAAAATATTGTTAATACTGAAATATCATTTACGTTCGTTATTATAAGAAAAGAAAAAGGAAAATTTTTAGGAAATCTGTAAATGTCGAACAGTAAAAATAATTAATATGCGAGTAGTGTAACATGTAGCAAATAATGGGTGTCCAAATTTGACCTTCGGATTTAATTTAATAATAAAACATAGACAACCCTTGAAATATTATAATGTTATTGTATTATTTTAAAGTTTAAATGTTACGGTTAATAATGAAAAATAATATCCGGCATGTGGCCCCCTCTACTTCTTTAGCATGCTAACATTCTTTTTCCAAAATTTTCAATAACATTTTCGTAAACATTCTGATCAATTTCCTTAATTCGATTAATTAATTAATGGTCTTCTTATTATTATTGTTAATCCTAAATATGACCTTTGTTTTGTTTTCTTTTTAGTGATAAGTTATTTTTGCCATAAAGTCAGTTAAAAGAACATAGTAATACAGTGGCATGCGTTAGATGTCATTCAGGTCTTGTTCCGAAAGTCAGATAATGTAAACTTTACAATAGGCGATTTGTCGTTTCATGCTTTGTCATAGAGATGCGATTCACTATACAAGAGGCGCGTTTGTTTTTAATGATTTAATGATACTTTTGTGATATTTGGTGTACCGAAAAGGTGCTTTTATTTTTAATGGTAATGTTGAGATGTTCGGTGCGTTATGAGATTTTTCGCGCGATCAGTTTTTTACCTATTTTTGTCAGAAGAGCAATTTCTAAATATTGTTTTATTTTACATGGATATAGTTTGTTAAGTTAATCTCTCGCAAATGGTCTTTAAGACATATACATAGTAAATTATTGGTCCTTTGAAAATTCTTTCTGAATCCACTCGTCATATGGTAGAGAAGCTTTTGTGTTAAAGTTCAATTAGGCAGTTTTCCTCTCTGGAAGTTGCTTACTGCATTTGATAGGTAACACAACAGAAATATACTGTTCTGAAAATAGTTAACAACAGCATTAACATAGGTGAAGCTGCTGGAGCTGCTTTTTATAACTTAATAAAAGCTTTTGATTTCGTGAGCCATATACCGCTTCTACATAAACTTTATCATCATTGTATTAAAAATATTGCTTCTGAAATGGATGGAATCTTACTTGCCTAAAAGAGTTTCTTAGAACGACTACAAATTCGCGTTAGCTTGATGTTAAGTGGGGTATCATTCAAGGGTCAGTCCTTAGGCTGGTACTTCTTATTCTATGTAAATGTTCTAGAATTTCTTGATATTTATGCCGACTTGATTCAATTTTCTGACGATATAACCCTTTTATGCCATTCTAGAAATTCAAGTGAACTTCCTGATATATCTCGTGAGCTTTTAAAAGTGAATAAGTGGTGTAAAACCAACTTTTTAACACCGAATACCATTAGGAAGAAACTGTTAATTTTAAAAACTATATTACCAATTGAAGTTTAAATATCACGTGGATTGTTTAAATAAAAAGTTAGCCTGTGGTTGTTTTGCGATTATATCTATGTTTGTTTGTGAGGATTGAATTTAATCTTAGGTATGCAGTAGAGTTTTGGGGAATATGCAGAAAAGAATTCTTTCATATTAAATTTGTTCTACCTGTATCTGTAACGTGTGGAAAGTGGGTTACACCACGGCACTTAGGCCTCATTAGGCCCATTGTGCATCCTCCTGAGAAGATAGGCACCTCCTAGCTGGTGAGCCAGCCTACAGATTTAATATAGTTGACAACGTCGCCAAGAGGTGCTTCTCTTATATCGGCCGGTGTTAGCCGATATTTGCCGAACACAAATCTTCTAATAAATGAGAGCGTCGAGCAATCGTAAAGGATTTGCTCGATGGTCTCATCTTCTTGTTCGTACCCTCTGCAGAGTGCGAATTCTGACAGCTTCATGATATGGAGATGCTTTCGTACTTGGCAATGACCAGTCAGAATGCCTGTGACTAGGCGCAGATTCTGTCTAGTCATAGTCGAGTAATTGTTTGCTGCAGTGTTGTCAGGATAACTTAAGAGCTCCCTGGCAACTCTGCAATTTCTGGTTTCATCTCATCATTCCTTGAATTTCCTATGGGAATGTTCTTTGATTAGGTCTGTCACTGCCGATTTTGTCAGGCCAGTAGAAGGGCCAGGTCCAAAAAGTATTTGATTTTCTGCTTTCTTGGCTAGTGAATCAGCAAGATGGTTACCTTTCGATGTGGCGTGACCTTTAATCCATCTTCGTGACATTCTAGTACTAACCCTAAATAAATTCGTGGTCTGTTCAGGATGAGTAGTGCTTATCTGCTATCTGTATCGATGAACATGTTCCTTCCAGTGATATTGTTTCTGGTTATTTCTTTTGCTGCTATGAGAATACCCGTTAGCTCTGTTTGAACTACACTGGCACCCTTGCTCACAGCCCATTTTATGTTTAGGTTTAAGAATCTGGAGTATATTCCACATCCTGAGCCTTGTTTTGTTTTAGAACCGTCGGTGTAGATATGAATCGTACCTGCCACTTCCGGCTCTGCCTTTTGTTCTATTATAATTTTATATGGCTTATGAAAGATATATTTCGGTGAGAATGTTCGCTTGAAACAGAGGGAGCGTATTTAGCGCCTCCTGCCAAAATTGACGTCTCGCCTCACCAGATCCTACATCAGGTTCTATTCCGACCATCTGGAGGCATGTCTTTGTCGTCAGAGCAACCTCCTTGATGTAAATATCAAGGGGAGTGAGACTAAGAATGACTTCCATTGCTCTAGTCGGTGTTGTTGTCATGGCTCCTGTAATGTTGAGACATGATGTTCTTTAAATTTGTTCTAGTTTACGGATAGCTGTTAATTTTTGGGTTTTCGGTACCCAGCCAACTGTACCGTATGTTAGCATTGGTCTTATGATAGCCATGTTAATCCATGCGACGACTCTAGGGGAGAAGCCCCAGGTGCGCCCTACGGTTTGGCGGCATTGTTTATAAGCAATGTATGTTTTTTTAACTTTTTTTTTTTTAAATGCGAGTTCCATGTTAACTTGCTGTCAAAGGTAAGACCTAGGTACTTAACCTCTGTTGCAAAGTTTAGTTTTGTGTTTAGGAGTTCTGGAGGTTTTAATTTCATTTTCAACCGTTTCCTTATGAAAAGGACCTTTTCTGTCTTCTTAGGATTGATAGACAGTAAATGACCAGGTCATCTGCATATGCTATTGTGTAGTTACTGTCATTATTGAGGCGGCTGATGAGGGTGTCGAGGACTATATTCCACAGTAGAGGTGATAGCACCCCTCCCCGTGGACATACCCTCGCAACCAAGCCTCTTATATTTACATCTTCTACACTTATGTTTACTGCTTGCTTTGAGAGCATGTTATGTATCCATCCACTAACCATTTGTGGAACATTCCCGTTGGTTAGTAAGTGTATTATCTTTGGGCAGGTGGTTTTATTAAAAGCACCTTCTATGTCTATAAAAACACCCAAGGCGGACTCCATATTGTCCAGAGATCTTCCTATCCGGCCAGCAACTAGATGAAGGGCTGAATCACTAAATCTGCCTGGGGTGTATGCATGTTGGTTTGGGTGTAGTGGTGTTGTAATAACCGCATCCCTTATGTACCTTTCGCATAGCCTTTCCAATGTCTTCATGGAAGACGATGTCAGACTAATTGGTCGGTATGTTTTTGGGACAGTGTGATCCATCCTTCCAGGTTTGGGTATAAATACCACTTTCACCTCTCTCCATTTTTGGGAGATATACCTCAGAGCCAACAAGGATCTGAATATACTCACTAGGTGCGGTGTGAGTTTTTTCAGATCCCACTGAAGTAGGGCTGGATAAATACCGGCAGGTCCTGGCGATTTAAATGGAGAGAAGCTGGATATTGCCCTTTTAATTTTTTCATCGTCTACAATGTGTTTGGCAGTTTGCCAATCATAGACAGATGGATTGTATTCTTCCTTTGCCCAGTTCATCACGTCTGTGATAACCGAGCCACGGAAGTGTGTTGACAGCAGAAGTTTGATGCTATCTTCAAGGCTGGCAGTTTTCGTGCCATCCTCTTTGATTTGTTCTACTATGTCAAGAAAAATATTTTACCTCTTGCCACTCTTTAAAATGCATCAAATATTAACGCTAAATTTACTTTTTTATTCGAGAAACGTCCAGCTTAATATATAAAATCAAAGATTCCTATAAAATAATAATAGATCTGATTGATTTTCTGAAGATTTGACTTTAATTATACCCAAATCTGCCTTGGTCAAAGAATCAGCAATTTACAACGACATAAATATTTTTAATTTATCACCCTTATTTCTTAGGAACATGAAAGCCGTCAGTTTTATTCAGGAAACACCAACATGTCTACTTAGTAGACAAATTATACTGTAAGTTAAATTTTATCACAAAAAATAGTAAATATTTCTATGAGTTAAGTAACTTAAAGTATCTGATTCGTTTTTTTTTTTTAATTTTAAATTTTTAACTTTTTACTTATCCATTTATATCACGTGTTTATCCATAAGATAATATATTTTTGACATTTACATATATTGTGAATTAAATTGCTAATAAAATAACCTTTCAAATGATGTGTTACTGGACCATACTTGTTATAAAAAAAGTTTCTGCCGTGCTCCAGTGGGTTGGATTCCAGTTTGTGAATTTGATATGACAAATCGTCCCCTTAATGTTATTATCCAATTTATGAGTTTCTGGGGACCAAGTTATCGTTAGTGCACCTTGTATAAATCTATTTATTTTACTATTTAATAATTATTTTGAAAATTCATTCAAATGGACGAAACGGTTAAACAATATAATTTAATAATACAGTCATTATTATTTAATTCACTATAGTAATGAATAAATATTATTTCTCGAAAATCGTATTTGTACTAGATATATTATTCAATAGTTGCAGACAAATATGTATTACATTATTAATAATTATCCTAAAATGTACTTTTAGAATTGTCAGTTATGCAATACGATATTTGAATATTTATAGGTATTTGAATTTTCTATTTTATTCGTCACAAAAATAACAGGAAATGATTATTTTACATACTTATCTACTCAAACCAGTACTATTTAATTTTTATATATTTTTTTAAAAGTTATCTTATCTAATACAAATACACAAAATATTGCAAAATGATAAAATATACATAAATAATTTTATATTACAATTTTTTCTACACCCGTATTATAATAATGCACTTATATGCCCATAATCCGTTTCATAATGATATCCATTATGATACAGATTTTGAATTAATAGAAACCCATAATTTTCCAATCAAGCATGCGCTGCATTTGACGTTTGTTCTAGATTCCTATTTAATTGTTTTAGTTGTCAAAGTCAGTACGTATAAAATTTTCGTAGATAGCTAAACATCGATATAATACATTACATTACATTACGAGTGTGGAAAGTGAAATTTTTCACAAGAGTGGGAAATATTGTCGCACGAGGCACAAGCTGAGTGCGACTATCACACGAGTGTGGAAAATCACTTTTCACACAAGTGATGTACAATAGTTTTCCTACTACCACAAAATAATGTCATCAAAAAATGTAAAACCAGGTTATTATTACTATAATAATTAAAATGTGTTTAAAAAAATAATTAGGAGGAATCGTATTTATTCAATTTTCATATTTTCTAAACAAAAAAAAAATTAAAAAAAATAAAGAAAACAAAAAAATCTGGCCCCGCCAGGGTTTGAACGCGGTCGCTCGCCAAGTCTCAAATGGCAAAGTTGATAAGTTCGACGTTTTAACCAACTGAGCTAATAGCCATTACGTTAATTAAATGATCCAATCGGTTATGTATTTAAACAGAATAAAGAGCAAACTTATCTTAGTTATTTTAAAATTATTTTAATAATAATTGTTAAAGATAAATATCTAGGATCTAATTTACAACAATTTTAATAATTTAACAATCATATCGATTTTAGTATTAATATGGACATTACATAGATCAAAATAGAAATTATGTTTGACATTTTCTGACAGCTACTGCGGAAAGTAGCATATTCATACGCGGGTGGAAAGTATATTCTTGTTCATACGCGTGTAATATGGGGCACTTTCCATAGGACTATATTGTGTGATATGTGTCGTAGGAAAATTATATTATCAAAATGTCTGATATTAGCGATATAGAAGACTAACCATCGACTTACACATATCGGAGAAAGCAGAAAATGCAGTTCAAAATATTTTGCCCCAAAAATCTATGGTAATACCAATACCCGAGGTAATACCATTAATTACAATTTTGTAGATTTTTTTTATAGAAAAACGAGTAATTACTGTTATTGTGTTTAATACAAATAAAAATCTAATATTTATAGTTCTTCATTATTTATCAGGTGTAGAAAAAATAACGTATGCAACTCTCATGTAATGGTTATTAATACACTAGCATAAACTATACGAACCCCGCCTTCGGCTGGTTTTGTATCCCGGTTAATGCTCGTGTGTTAATAACCATCATTACATGATCGTTGCATAATAAGATTATTTTATGACACTCCATGTGTAGCAAATAATTTATTTCATAAAAATAAATACTGTGGTTTTTTTTTTATCAAAACGGTGTTAAAAAAATATACCCAATCTGGCAAAAAATACAAGATAAAATTAAAAAAAATAAAAATAATTTTAAAGAATATAAATAAAAAATAAATAAATAAACTTCAAAAACAAATGTAATGACAATAGCCAAATTTGTTATACAAAAATAATCTCCTGAGTTGATCTGGCGTAATGTTTGTACAGTGTTGGATAATTTTCTACTTAAATCCATCGAGATTTGTTGTTCTTGCAAAAACATGTCTATAAACGCTCTCTCTTAGAACCTCCAACGAAAAAAATTATTTGATAAATCTGGAGATCTTGTGGAAGCCTTGACCGAACCGGGTGTAGAGATTAAATGGTCTCTAATCCTTCTTTGAGAAATTCTGTTATTGTGAATTATGATATAGACAACCGTCTTCAAAATTAATAGGCAATTGCCTTACGGTGCAGTGTACTTAATGCCTTTTTAAACATAGATTTCTCAGGCTCCTAAAGTAGCTAAAATTTAGCTAATCTATGGACAAATTTATTGCTGTTAATTGCTATTAATCGATGATGGTTTATTATTATGAAAAACAGAGTTAAAAATGTATTAGGTTCTATTGTTAAAAATAAATTAAAATCCTAAAAAGGATTGAAGGGCAAAAATTTAATTAAAAAAATCTGATGTGTCCAACACATGACTTTCCTATCTAGTTATTATAGGCTTTTTCCGGTTATTTTGTACAACCTATTGCAGCATCTCTATAAATGTTTAGAGGATAAACTAAATATATACATTGTCCACATACATCTACCTCGAAACATTTTTATATAGATATTCATTGAAAACGAAAATACTGAAAAATTTAAATTCAGCACTTTTCCATTACGGTCCATTTTAGAAAAATCATGTATAAACAAAAATTATAGAGATCGATATCGCAAACAACTTTTAGTTCAACAATTTTCATAAAAATCAGAATTTTGCACATTTTGTCAAATTTCTCGAATACGGACCATTTCAGGAAATTTTGACATAAAGCAAAAATCATAGATAATAATATTAGAAGTAACTTTTATTTAAACAATTTTCTTCTCCAACCATAAATAACAGATATATCCCATAAAATATAAAAACGGCCTCCCATAAAGTACCCCCCAGATATTCCGACTTTGTCCAAAATCTAATCATTTTACGTCAGGCCGAAATAAACCTTAAGTTTAAAATTTAATTTTTTTTTCTTTATCCGTTTTTGAGTTTTCTTCAAAATTCGAAATTTACACATTTTCTCAAATATCTCGAATACGGTCCATTTTAGAGAAATTATGTATAGAATAAAAATTATAGAGAATTATATTACAAACAACTTTTATTTGAACAATTTTTATAAAAATTATTTTTTTTATATTTTTGTCAAATTTCTCGAATACGGACCATTTTAGGAAAATTTTGTATAAAACAAAAATTATAGACAATTATAATAGAAGTAACTTTTATTTTAAGAATTTTCTTCTCCAAACGTAAATAACAGATATATTCCATAAAATATAAAAATGACCACCTATAAAGTACCCCCCCAGATGTTCCGACTCTGCCCAAAATCTTATCAGTTCATAAGACGCTGGAATAAAGCTTAAGCTAGCTGTCGTAGTAGAGGGCCTCTGGTTTACGTGCTGCAGACAAGGTTTTCAACATGTCTTTTCTGAGAAAAATTATACAGTTATGTTGCTTGCTAATACTACTTTGCAACAGCAATATAATAAATAATATATATTTAAAACTATAGCTATCAAACTAACGAAAAACTTACTTTGAAATAAAATTTTCGCCACCTAAATCCGGTTTTCGTCAAAAACACGTGTGCACTGCTTGCCTGTTTACTACTGAGAGAAGCAAAAGAGTATTAAACATAGAACATATTAAGCGATAGAAAAGAACAAGTCTATTCGTATTTAAAATTGGCTGCCGACTCACTGTATCCACAATGACCCTATAGTATAAAAAAGTCGTCAATAAAAGTATTAGAATAAAATTCAGTAGAAAAATTATACAAAAACAAGAACAAAATAAACAAACGGATGACACGGAACGAGCCGAAAATAACGTCGTCTGTCAACTAAGATTCGCGTTCTTTTTACAACTTAATTCAGACCAGCAGTGGGATTCTCATCTATCGTACTCGGCACGTGTTGTAACGAGAAAGATTTTGCGATTCCTATTTCAGATATCGAGAAGGGTTATATATCGATCTTAAATGTCAGTTGCACTTGCTTCATCTTTAGGTGTCGAGAATCGATTTTTAACTTGAAATCTTGTAATTTTGTGTCAATACTGTCAATAGATAATAGAGAGTTATTGCAAGTTCACTTAAGGTCAGTCACTATTAGTGCCGCTCTTATTTTGACATCTGAGCATGCGCAGATCACTAACTTTAATAGAGATTGTGCAAATGAAAATAAACTAAAGATATATTTAGGATTGCCCAACAGTGTTTTTAAAATCCTCAATCATATTTATGAGAAGGAAAGTGTAGCTTACATAAACCTTTTACATTTCTGTGTAAATAAAATAACTCATTTTGTAAGACTAAATACTTAATAATTTAATAAACTGTTTAATTGTGTTTTTTTTAATTAATTTATCACATTATTTAAGGGATTATAATAAATGTATACAAACAAAAATGTAAAATCTATAAAATTTTTATTTATTAACCTATTATTAAACAATAAATGTACCTGAATAAGATAAACGAAGTAACAAACACTTTATTTACAAATAATAAAAAATATATACAAGCCCTAACAATAATGTAGTTGAACAAATTAAACGTTTCTCTAAAAATTCATTATCAAATTCAACTTGTTGTCTACCTCAGCATTATTTAGAACAAAATAAACAAACGGATGACACGGAACGAGCCGAAAATAACGTCGTCTGTCAACTAAGATTCGCGTTCTTTTTACAACTTAGTTTAGACAATCTAACTTTTAGTTAGTCAAGTATGCCTGTAAAAATAAAACGACTATTGACACTCGCGTTACTACTTTACATATTTTCTAGGGAGTACGCCCATGGTTCACGCACTGTTGCATACCCGTCAGCCTACACAAAACACAAAGAAATAATCCCTCGTCCTGCACCCCTCCCGGCGTACAGACGAAACGAAAACAGGAAAGTGTTTCGGTCGTTAAGGAAATGATCGAAACTATTTTTTTTATCTGATTCATCTCGGACGGAGTCGTTAGGGCCGCGCCCGCTTCGAGAAAATATTTTATTTGGAATTTCGAAGGGGCACCCGATTTGTTTTTTTTTTTATTGGCATATCCCAGGTCGTGTCTTCTTCTTTTTTATTGACAACATTAGAAGACGAAGTGGGTGTCATTAGAGGCTATATTTAGGTATAATGGGAGAGCTATTTCTATACGAAGAATTTTATTGTGTCTACCGGCCGGAAGGTTGATTCGGGTGTTTTTTTTTTTTAATTAATATAAATTAAATGGATTTAGATTACTATGATGTCTTTAAAAATATTAAATATCAGTGTTATTATTTCTTGTTTTATTCTTTCTAATTACATCAAAATAAAATAAGTAAATTTTTTAGGAATAACTATTGTAGTGTTTTCGTTTTTTTTTTTATTTTAATTTTTGCCAACCGCCAGTTTTGGAAATATTTGGCACAGACATATTATACCTGGCCAAAAGCTCATTCGTTATAATACCAATAATAGAGTATCGCAAAATTTGCGATAAGGAACGTCCCTTCGCGTTACACCTGCAAAGAAAGCCAAGACTAGACAAACTTTTAATATGAGAATTGTTTACAAAATAATATATGCTTAATACGTATATTTAAAAATATGCAAAAAAAGGAATTTAGGAAGATTTAACACATTTAGTTAAATTTTATGATGAAAAACGAAAGATTATAATAACCACAAATAGTAAGACTTTAATTATAAGAAATAATTTCTTCAATTACAGATACCTGCTTACCATCCCTGATAACTGATCTTGGCGTAACCATTCTTCCTCACTACTTTATATTCTAAGGTTTTTACAACTTTATTCTGTTTTCCTCCACGTAATAGGTGTTCTCAAGTACATTTTTTATTAATATAAATTATTATTTATAAATTTTTTATACAATATTTGAAATAACTAATTTATTTAGAATTTAATATCAAAGTAGGTACCCAAGTTGATTTTGTAACAGGCGTTACAAAAAAAATATTTTAATTTTAAGATTTAAATTCATTGATTTTCCAAACCAAATTATTTTTACCCTTATGTTTTATACAACTGGGTTATTTTAACAAACAATTTAATAAACATTCTTAAAGTCTCCTATAAGCATAATAATATTCCAAATCCACTTTACGTAAACGCGCCTGATTTGGAGGTAAACTTATGACCAATGGTATATAGTAATATAATTTGATCATTTATATGCCAATCAGACATCGAGATAGAATAAAGTAAAGATGACGTAAATACAAGTTTTGCGTTATGAGAGTTGGAGGCACTTCGAGTTACGGAAAATTGTTTTGAAAATGGCGGATTAAGTGTTAGTTTGATTTCTTTGAAGTCAATAATTTTATGTTTGAAGACAGACTGAATAAAAATGATTTCATATCATTTAGATGTAGGTAGCTATTTAACAGAAATTGAATTTATTTTCATCAAAACTAACTAACTCCACTATCTCGAGCTTGACGTATGTTGTAAAAGTATAAAATTAAATAAAAGTGATGTATGATGTAAAATTTTTCGAGTACTGAATGTCATCTGGACGAAAGTATTCAAGAGTACCTACATGTGAATTCTTTGAGTACTTAAGTACAATTTTGACATAAGTACCTACAATTTTGAGTACCTTTTACAATTGTACTGCCCAGCTCTGCATAGTGTTTTCTTTTCATTATGATTTTTTCAGATTTAAATGTATATTTTATAGATAGTAATTAATGGTTTATATTGCTTGCTCTGTGGAGCGATCGGATAGAATGACTTCACCCGATCATTTACCATCGGGGTGGTAGAGGCCTACCAATTTAAAAAAAATGGGGCATCCATAGACACCCCTCGGCGACGTTAATAACCAGCAGGACTTTGAAGATTTGAGAAGATGGATGTCTGTAGTCTGTAGACACCCCTCAGCGTCAACCAGCAAGTGTTTGATGAGTTAATAACCTGCAAGACTTTGATGAGTTGAGAAGATTGCTGTCTGTTGACCCCTCAGCGTCAACCTGTAAGTTTTTAATGGTTTGATAACCTGCAGAACTTTGATGAGCTATAAAGATGCGGCTGTCTCTAGACACCTCTCAGCGGCAAGCAGCAGGTTTTAAAAAATTGGGAGGCATCTTCTGTATACCCCTGAAGGATGCTTAATGGGCCCTATGAGGCCTACGTGCTGTAAAGGAATTCACCTTCCCCACCCTACAGAAACAGATAGGTTATATTATTAATTAAAACTAGTGTAGGATGTTGCTGTAAAATTAGAATGTGCAGTTACAGGGTTAATACCCAATGAAATTGAAAACACTGACCGCAAGTAAATAGTTAACAAAGAGTAGGCCATCTAAAAACGAATTAAATAGTTCACTAACCATAGGTTGCTTAAAAATCTCATTTTACCTACCATAAGAAAATATTTTTCTTGTCCCATATAAAACTACGAGTTTGTCATCCTAGAAACTCAAAATTTGGAAATAAATAATTTTACGTTGGGTACTATTAATAGTGGATGCCTATCCGTCAATGTCTGAAAGTGGATAAGCGTTAACGGACCTAAAATGTGCTAAAAAATCGATGGGTAAGTAATAACTGAACATTACATTAACATCTTGGGCAACGTGATTTACTATCAGTATGAGTTCTTCCTAACAATTTTACCTTTTAAAATGTAAGAAATCAGTTTGGTATAGATACTCGCAAATGTTCAAAAACTTGTTGTTTATTAAAAGATAATCCTGCAGTTTATATGGCTCGAATAGTAGGTATTATTCTACCATGTCCAGGAAAATGTCCCGACGTGAACCCCAATAAAAATGTTTGTAGCTTCACAGTCAAAAAGATATAGCAAAGAGACTTAAGGCCGCAAACTACGGTCAACTATGGTAAATTATTGAAAATGCTTGGGAAGATCTCGTAGATTCCTACTGTGCAGGACACTGCCTGAATTGCGTAGTTTAATTAATTAGTGGAGTGTATAAAGCGGTGGATGACTCGTGGCTGCACATGATGCTTCGACTTTTAAACTACTTTTTTAAAATAAGATTACTGTAAGCAACATAGCACACAATCTGGCAACAATGCTTAATTGACTAAATTAATAAAACAGTGGTATAATTCCCAAGAAAAATTAAGTGCATATATGAAAGTTTTAGGGTACTTCCAGGCTTTATTATCAGTGCAAAGCTTACATGTTATTCTTCTTTGACAGAGCCGTAGCTAGGGCGTGGCAAAGGTGGCATTTGCCACGGGCGAACGATGAACAAGGGCGCACGACAAAAAATTTAAAAGTCAGTGGTTAATGAAAATAATGGCAAATGGCGAAAGAGTAGCCAGAAAATGGATTATATACTGCAAAGAGCTAGACTCAATTTTTTGCTTCCCATGCATACTATTTTGTAATAATAAAAATATTGTTTGGATAACCGGATTTAGAGATTGGAAACATTTAAATCCATAGTTGCCTCGTCCCGAAAATTCGCTAAGCCACCGTAAAGGTTATATCCGGCTAAAGGCATTCGAAAAAAAATTGAACGAAGGTGGGTTAATTGATGATCAGTTTTTAAAAGCTATGCAAAAGGAGAAAAACAAGTGAAGACAAATTTTGAAGGTAATACTTGATGTCATTCTACACTGTGTAAAAAATAATGACTTTTGAAATTATCATTCATTCAAATTGTGGCAAATTTCTAAACACAATTGAATTGATTAGCCACTATGACAGTATTATTAAGATCACATTGAGGCTCACAATAAAGGTCAGTTGACCTATTTTTCCCCTATCATAAAAACGAGTTGATAAGTCTAGTAGCTACAGAAGTAAGGGGGCATATTATTGCGAATATCAAGACTGCAAAATATTTTTCAATATTATTTGACTATATTACAGACGCCTCTAATCAGGAACAATTAGTTCAAATAATACGTTACGTTGATATTGACTCTAACTGGAAGTGTACTGTTGAAGAGAGTTTTATTGATTTCGTCAATACCCACGAGAAAACTGGCGAAGGGCTTACAAAAGAAATAGAGGAGAAACTGATTGCTGACAAATTGGACATAACAAACATCAGAGAGCATTCATACGAATATGGCTGGTGTTCAGGCTCGAATTCTATTACTGAATGATAATATTCGATGTATTTCTTGTATTTATCTTAATTTGGTGAGTGTTTATGCTGCTCAGATAAATCCAAAAATGCAAACCTTTTTTGAAACAGTTCAACAAATATATAACTTTTTTGGTTGATCACCTTTTCGCTGGGGACTGTTGAAAAGCAAACTTAATACGTCCTTAAAAGGAACCAGAGATACACGCTGGTCATCAAAAGCGAACGCTGTCCATGCTTTAAATTCCCAGCTGGAAAATGTTGTAGACATTCTTGAAGAGGCCATTGTTTCGGAAGAAAGTACTGTAGATACGATTGTGCAATCAAAGACGTTATTGAAGTTAATAAAAAAAATTTGAATTAATCTGTTACTTGACGTTTTGAAACATTATTTTGAAAAAATTAATAGGATTAACATTTCCTTGCAAGAAAAGCAGAATGATGTGTCTAAAGGAGCTCGAATGATTCAGGGACTGTTGGACGAAATGAAAACATACAGACAAAATGATTACACTACTAATTCAGTCCTAACAGCTTATGAAAAAATCCTTTACGAGTCTCAAAAGCGAAAAAAAAAAAGAAGATGCCTGGGGAAAAAGCAAGTGATGAATCTCATTCTTTTGATTCCACCACGCAGTTTAGAGTTGGATTGTTGCAGGTTCTTGATACAATCATCATGCAAATAGAAGAAAGATTTGTGGCTCTAAAAGAGGTAGTAGATGATTTTGGATTCCTAAACGGGGTTTCTATCGAGACAACCACTTTGGATAAAATAAAAAAGCAAGCTACAGATCTTGCACTTAAGTATTCTGCTGACTTAAATGCTTACGAATTCACATCAATAATAGAAAGCTTCAAATTAAAAAGTAAAATACTGTATGAAAATGTTATTGAAATGGGTATCTTGGAAATTTTGCAAGGTATTTATAACCCGTCCGTAGAAAATATTTATCCAAGCATACAGACGGCTTTAAAAATATTTACGTACTTTTGTAGGGCAACAACGATTAACAAATATATCTATAATTTCAATTCAAAAATCGACTGCAATTAATTTAAATTATGATGAGATTATGAACATATTTGATGAATCTAAATCTAGAAAAGTTGTATATTTAATGTCATTATGTGATTAAAACCAAATAATTTTTTTTTGTTCAGAGAATATATTTTTAGTTATTTTATTTTTAGATTACTTATTTGATATTTTTAGTTTTTTTGTTTTTACGTCTGTTTTTATTAAAATGAAATATATATTTCACAAGCTTTTTAATTTAGGTTGGGAGAGGTGCACAATTTGTGATTTGCCACAGGCGCCAACAAGTCTAGTTACGGCTCTGTCTTTTGAACACTGCACTTTAAACGTTACATAATAGTACCCGAGAATACCGATCAAGGAGAAGCGACAGTAGCTGTCGGTACCTTTGATATCGGATGTACCTTTTTCACAGTATGACTTTGACTGATACACAACTTAGCACGCTGAGAAAACATGCTTATTTTCTACACTGAGCGAAATAGTTTTGCAAATTATCTGAAATTATTGTTATAGTCCATGCGCAAATGTTGCAATGTGATTTAATTACATTGAAGTAGTTAGGGTTAATACCAATGCTGAAATTTCGGCACCAAAATATAATTCATTATGTAATAATTAATTGTTTATTATAAAAGTAAAAGATGTTTATTATTTTATAATTTATCTATAAAATTTGTTCAATATTTGGTTTATTTATTGTTAAAAATATAATAAAAGCCCCATATTTAAATTAAATTACCTTTTCCTTAACTAAAAATAAGGTAAATAAAATTAAGGATGTCAAAAAAAAATTAGGTAACAATTAAAAAGACATTAAGTTTGAGAGATTTAACTAAAAATATTTGCAATGTGCATATATTTTCAAAGCTTTTAGGTTTAAAATGTACTTACATATTTTTAGAATTTCTAGATTTATATTATATTAAAAGTACTTTCAAGTTTATCACTCATTTCTGTAGAAACAAGTGTTTTCTCGCTAAGTTAAACCAGATGTCATTTAAGGTTAAGATGTATTTAGAGTTAAATACCTGGCCTGGCTATTACCCAGACAATACAAATATGTTCATTGGACGTCCATTCGATATACAATTTTGGATGTCTAGACGTCCAAAAATGAGTTTTCTGGACTTCCGACATCCAATGGACGTCCAGTGAAGTATACAAATGGCACACTTTTGACCATTCAGAGGACGTCCAATTCTGGAATATATTTGGACGTCGAATACTGAACATTCAAAAAACGTCCAGGATTATATTTCCATTGAGACCACATCCCCACTTTTTTACAGAACCGCAACTCACCACACACTATTTTATATTATTAATAATTTGTTTTTTATTTTCGCAAACCGCTATACACCATTTATTTATTTTTTATTAAAAATCGCTTGACCTGAGCAGGAATCGAACTCACGACACATCTATTATCGTTTTACGCTTTCAATCGCTAGACGAGCTCGACCAAGGAACCACTTGAAAACTTTTTACTAGATACAGTTATAATTGAATAAGATTTCAAACTTCCGCTGATAGAATGAAATGCAATATATTCAATTTGTCAATTTTTAATAACCAGTTATATTAAAAAAAAAAGAAGTATATATAGATGGGTATTATCTGGTAAGCTTAATAAATAATGACCTAAGATGGACGTCCACTGAACGTCAAAATATTACTGAACTTAAACTTAAACAGACGTTTTCTGGGTATCGATATTCAGCTGTCAATTTAATTATCATAAACGGACGTACACTGGATACCCGGATATGGACGTCCTGACCCTCAAATAGATCTAAAGTGGACGTCCATTGGACTATGTGTGCATAGACGAATTTTTAGAAATAGTACTTATTTAATTATGCACCAATATTTCCAAAATCAACTCCAGTATGATTCATTCAATAAATGTAAATATGAATGGGCAAAACATCTTTATATTGACATATTGTAACTTACAATTTAGCCTTAATAAAGGGATTTTGCCCACTTTGACCAATCCTAATTGAAATACGCGAATATATTATATTTTTTTAAATATAATTTCAAAATAAAATAAACAAAATCTGCAGTTCATTGTTTATTAAATTTATTTAAAAGAAGAAAAACATATATTTCACAAAATACAATATCTACATATGAAAAATAAAATGTCAAAAATGATTAAATCATTATACTTAATATTTATGCATGTGATAAAATTCTTAGTTTCCTAATAACTTTTTTGGCATATTTTATATCCGTATTAGAATACCTTAGTGTGTAAAAATCTTCATCTTATTACTACACAAAACAAACACCAAAAAATATCACTTAACATTGCTCACGTACTAAACACAACTTGGACTGACTTTGACAGATAACATAATTTTGAGTGATACACAACTTATTTTTGCACATGCGCGTTACAAAACGGTACACTGAAAACACCAAGCTGTCGCTTCTCCTTGATCGGTATTCTCGGATAGTACTTTTACTGATATATGAGATGCAATTCTGATATGTTACCAGCGTCTCGTCACCACCGAATAAAAGTGTTTTAAAAAGAGTTAGTCTGGGTTTTTTGGGATTTAGGACGTCGCCAAATTAAAAGGTTGTCTTCAGGGGTACATACACTAACACACACGTGATTATTGTAAAAACTATTAAGGTAAAACTGCTTTATTACTGACGCCGTTCGTGACACATCCAACCTGTATCGCCAGGAGCAGATAATACTTGCCCGTTATTGCCCGCGTTTTTACAGGGAACCGAGTTGGGGGATATTTATCGGACATTGACAATTTGCCACGGTAAATTTGAATTTAACTTCCATTGAGAATTACTTGAATTCTCAATAGCTACTACGTGTTAAATTTAATTTTGTCCTAGCTAAGAAGTTTAAAAAGTGTCATGACATACAATGACTCTGCAATAAAATATTAATATAACTATTCTTCCTGTAGCTGTTAAATTTCGAGAATTTTATCTTCATTAAATACCTTTCCTACACCTTATTTTAAAGGTATTCACTAATATATTTAAGACATCCCATGACAGATCAACAGTCATTTCTGTTTTAAACGAACACAAAAATGTTTCTAAGACAATTTCGTTTATTAAACAACAAATAAATTAATCACAAATAGAATTTTCCGCCGTAAAATATTTGAAAGAAAATCATATCAGAAAATAAGTTATTAGCGAATTGATTTCCGTTGTGCGATAAATAAAACTCCATTTTCGTTTCGACTAATAAAATAAAACGTCCCTTTGTGTTTTTACATGCGCAACATAAAAATGTTATGCACTCGAACACTAAAGTATTTTAGTTGGGTATTCATATTGTTGAGGGAAAACATGAAAATGCGGCGGATGCAAGAAAGGGTCGTCGTTCCCGGTTTTACTGATTTTTCCGGGAAACGCGAGCAGAGGGTTTTTACTGTGGTTGTCATATGACGGACTGGCAACCATAAATAACTTCTTTGGGGGGTACCTATCTTTCTGGAAGGAAAGCACAAGACTGATAGTAAGAAATGTCGTCTTTTATCCTTAAACTAAGTTGTTATTTTTCTCAGATTTGGATGAAAATGTTACGGCAGACGTTTCTCGTTTGGATTACATAAAGAATTTGTGGGAAACTGGTAGAACTTTTTTTTCGTTTTGCTTCGCTTTAATGACACAAGTTTGTCGTGTAGTAATATTTGTCAGAAAAATAACTTACAAAAAATAATAAAAGAACTTAAGAGAAAATGTTTAGTTATCAAAATTGAAATCCCATTATTTATTTAGTAAAGCACATGAGACATTTTAAATGTAAATTAGTCAAGTTTTAAGAAAACCTTCATTTACTTAGGCACTTATAGAAAAATTTAAATTAAAAAACTATTATTGACTATTATTCAAAAACAAAGTTTAAATTTCTGAAATAAATATCTTTTAGTGAGCTATTTAACTACTTTCTACTAGTCGAAAGTCACCATAGATATGGTATTCTAGCTATGGTATTTTAGCTATGGTGCCGTATACAAATGGTTAAGATTATACAAGCTATATTATTTAATATTACGTTGTCGAAAGAATATCGATACCAAAAGACCTGTTATACGCCGAAAGTAAAATCATGGATCTTAGCCACATCTCCAACTAGCTATTGATAAAAGTGTATTTGTTGTGAAGGCACCACAGCATGTCTAAATCGGAGTGAGAGGACAGATTATCTTCGTAAAACATTTCTGACAGCGCCTCATCATCATCTACTAACTATATAGTCCAGGAGATAGTGACGACTTTTGGTATTTATTTTCCCAGTCAGCAGACATGGATAGAGAATTGTAGGGTTAGCATTTCTAAGCAAAATTTATATACAGGGTGTTCCAAATTGTTTTACCTAGGCTATAACTTCTATACCATGCAAGATAATCGAACCGGACAAAAGTCATCCATTTTTTCTGCTCATTTTTGTTGTCGCTACTTTTCTTTACACAACTGTTTTTAAAACTTTGAAATTGCTCCCAAAATAAGTAAGAAATTAAATAAAACTGTATGTCAAGTTGATAAAAAATACTTTATTAAGTGAAACATAATTAAAAAAATACATAGAAACAAGAGAAGTAGAAGACAAGAAATAATTAGCAACAAACAAAGAGTAGTAATTTGAGCACCTCCCACTTCTATACAATTGTCAAACCTTTACAATAAATTTCTAGTACAGGTAGCTCGAATCATGGCCGGTGTAAATTTGTAACAAGCATGTCTGATTATAGTTTTTAAATCTTCTAAGTCCTCTGGTTTAGTTTCGTATACTACGTCCTTAATAGTACCCCAGAAAAAAAATGTAGAGGCGAAAAATCAGGTGACCTAGCCGGCCACTGGATAATTGGAGAATGCGTGGATATAACACGGCTCACAATTTGTGCATTATGAGCTGGTGCACCATCTTGCTGCCACCACGTATCACGTCTTTGATTAAGAGGAACACCTTTCAACAAATCAAGAACGGTATTGATTAAAAAATCACGATATCCTATTCCCGTTAGAGTGTTTTCATAAAAATAGGGACCTATAATCCTACCATTGAACAAACCACACCATACGTTTATGCCCCAAATATTTTGAAACCTTCACGGAAAAAAAATTGTAGAACAAATTTCTACAATTGTAGATTTTTTCTCTACAATAAATAGTACATATAGGGACAGGGACAATTTGTAGTAAAAATGTCCAAATATTTGTGGAGAATGTATTGTAGAGTTATTATCTATAATATTTAGTAAAAAGATCCAAATGCATCATAAGAAATGTTCTACAAATTGTTATAATTTTTGCTATTCATTGTATGAATTTATATTAAAAATGTATTGCGTTTTATGAAAATAAATACGAAAATTTTACACAATAAATAGTAAAAATTCATGCAAATTGTAGTAATTTTTAATAAAATTTGCAGTAGTATTCCATAATTATTATAATTATAACCTAGAAAAAAATATTCCTTAATAAAATATTCAATTTATTGTTTTAATATAAAGGATACAAATTCTTAATTACATTATGTAATAAATAACAGTAATAATAGCGCCCTCAGTCTCAGTTGGCTTTTCTGCACCTGAAAAATATGAAATAAAAATTAATACCAATTGAATTATTCATACCCTTAAAACGGGGATATTTATCACCTTTACACTGATTTGGATATTAAATGACTAAGTCAGATAACTAACAAAAATGAGAAAGTAGGTATGTCACAATTAAGACAAAAAACATCATTGAACTTGGCACAAAATTCGATTGTTGGGCACAACATTCGATCGTTGGCCACAACTATTTTTTTAAAATAATCTACTAAGGTTATTTAAATTAGTTATCTAAAGGTAAATTATTCAGAAACAATAATAAATGTACTTACCACCAATAGAATTTATTATTAAAATTTTCTCAAACGCATCGGTGCTTATAATATAATAATGTGTTATAGGTACTCGTATATGTACCATGCTTTGTTATGTGAACATGGCGAACGGCTACTGCTGTCTGGCCATTTATGATCGACGTCAGAAAACGTTGGCCAATAGCAGAATTCTGTTTTGTTCACATGACTTAGAATTTCTACAATATTATAGAATATTTTTGAAGAAGGGATGTAAAGTATTACTATTTTTTGTAGAGAAAATTACTATTTTTTGTAGAGATAATTATTAATATTTGTACAAATTTTTACAGAAGTTAGTAGTAGTATTTACGATAATTGTAATAAATTTCTACTTCTACAAACAATAGTAAAATATACTAAACATTGTGGACTTCTTTCCTATTGTTGTAGCATTTTATTCGACAATTCAATTGCTACAATAATTAATAGTTTTTAACTATAAATTGTAGTAAAATTTTCTACAAATTGTTAAGTATTTTTCTACAAGTCTACTACTACAACATTGTAGTAAAATTTTCTAGTCACATTTTTTCCGTGTTGTTTCTCTTACCCAGTGGGGATTTGTTGGGGACCAGTAATTGGAATTATGACGATTTAATACACCATTATTATGGAAACGTGATTCGTCGCTCCATAATATTTTATCTAAGAATGTGGTATTGTCATTTAGTTTCACCTGCATTCTAGCGAGAACGTCTAAGCGTCTTTTAAGATCATTAGGGTGTAAACCTTGGATTATAAGGATTATATTTATTGTGTTTTAATATTCTTTGAATAATACTTTTTCTTATTCCAATTTCGAGTGCCAAATTTCTGATAGAAACATGTGAATTTACATGAACGTAAGCCAGAACGTGTATAATATTTTCTTAATTTTTGATCATTCTGTTGTGTCCACCATGATGTTTACCGTCAGCAAAATGTCCTTGTCTAAGACTTCTTTCTTAATTGGAGAACGTTCTAACTGAGGGAATTGTTCAATTCGTAAAACGTTCATAGTATAATTGACTAGCTTGTCTTGAATTCTTGCGACATTCGCCGTAAATAATTATCATATCTCGTTGGAAATAAACACAGTAGGCATTTTGAAATAATTTGTTAGGACTTGACAAACTCTAAAATATTGCAAACTTTATCAAGTAAAAACTGCTAATTTAATAAAATAATATTTAAGCTGCACTTCTGTTTGACAAGAGACAGATTGATATAGTATTGTCTATAATGCGCTAGAAAACTTACCATGAATTTGACAGCAAGCAACTTTTAATAGGTGTGCAGCTTGGATGAGGCCTTAAGAAAAAGATCCTAACACTGAAACGCTGACTGCCATAAGTGCCGTTTTTAGTGCACATTTCATAGAAAGAGACTTAATTCTAGCAGGAACTAGGTAACGTTTAAAAAACATGCTGTACCAGCTATTACCTTAAGACTTCGTCTCTTTAATAAGTTAATATTACTTCACATTCTAAAGCATATATTAAAATGGTTTTTAACTTGTGCCCTTATGAATAAAAGATGTAGGAATTTTAGTTATGTTGTAATATAAATATATGATACATTGTATTGACCTGCTGGTCGATGGCCATTCCACTTTTACACTCTTTTTTCATGAATTGTCAAATTATTTAAAAACAAATACATACCTAGCTATTTTCTGTAAATAACATTAAAAATGTAAAAAACGTATTTCTCATCTATTAAATTGTTATTAACGATAAAGAATAATTTTAATTTATTAAAACAAAAATAAAACCTGAATCGATAACTAAAATCACTGAAAATAAGTTGGGGTCGTTTTTAAAGAAAATTTTAATGTTATTACTTTATTAATAAAACTACAGTTAATTCATCTTAGCGTGTTTTATTAAAATGTAAATGTGTTACCCTAATGAAATTAATGCCGCTAATCAAGGATTTAGGCCACGTCACTTTAACATTTTTATGCTCCCAGTTGATATGTGTGTGTAAAGAGATCTATTTTTTCTATCAGGCTTAACACTCTCTATTAGATCCTTCTTTGAAAAAGCCTCCAGACTATCTGAAGGCAAATTTTACCAAATTTATATATTGCTTTATCTATTACAAATGACTTTTAAAACATACGTTTGTTATTCTTAGAGTAAGAAATAATAAAATATGTCGATACTTATTGCATATCAATTTTTTTTTTTTTAGATAAGTGTGTCTGATTCCATATAAAATGTTTCCATATTTTTAAAAATAAGTAACTGCCCTAATTTCTAATTTTTGACATCCCCGTATATGGTAAAAAATGTGAAATTTATTACTTAGTGGCAAGGACACACCTTTAGGAAAATATATTTGAAGAGTTAATTGGATTTTCTTCTTGTTGAAGTTAAAAATATTAATTTCTCATTATTTTAAAACAACTACATGAAATGGTCAAAAAGGTATGCAAGGGCATTTTGTGCGCAATCTCACCTGTATCGTTATGATGTAATGCGCGAATTCAATTTGGCTTACTTTTGTTAATAGAGACTGGTGTTCCGTTTTAAATAAACAGTTCACTAAGAAAAAATTATTTAAATATACACTGACCGGGAAAATAAGTACGAAAAAATGCACTGGCCCTGTACTAGTACTGTTAAAACAAATCTATGACCCTACTATAATAACGGTCAAGCCTAGTTACGATGTTGTCAGACGTTAATTTTTTTTGAATAATTTAAAGACTTAAGTATTGCAAGCATACGTAATTACATTACTACAAATAATTTGTAAATAATCATATCTGTCTTGATTATATATTTATGATCTTAGTCAACTACACTTCTACTGCATGGCACAAAAATACCATTTTAATGCTAAGCAATTTTAGGCGACTTCAAAAAAGGAGGAGGTTCTCAGTTCGTCGGAATAGGTTTTTTTTTTTAGATATGTTTAACGATAATTCTTTATTACGTTGTCTAATTTCTATAACTCTTCTTTTGCTAGAAAGGGGATATCTCAGGGGTGGTTCCATATATGTTTGGTATATATCTAATTATGGGGTCATGAGAAAATCATCAAACTCTTTTTTTTATGTAATTTCAGCGATAATTCTTTACCACATTGTCTGATTTCTATGATTCTTTTTTTGTTAGAACGGGAATACCTCAGGGGTAGTTCCGTATACATTTGGTCAGGATCTCATGATGAAAAAATCAAAAATCTCAATTTTTAAGAGTGTATGCACGATTTTGAAGTCGGTTTTTTAAAATTACTTTCTCATTCCTATCAAACACGTAATCTTTTTGTCGTGCTAAATGTAGGTAAATCACTTAGTTGTGCCTGTTGTGTCTATCGTGCTCCAAAAATACATAACCAATTCCTTGTTACAATAAAAACAATTCAAAGTAAAATTAAAATTCTCTTTTCCAATTTTGACAAATAAAGTGACATTTTTGTAATCGCAGCAAGTGTCATAATAATCTACTTCAGGTACGGTGCATATTGTTTTAAAATCAATAACTAGTGTATTATTAAAAGTTTATATCAAAGAGCGTCAAGTTGACTTATAAAAATATAATTTGTTTAGATAACCTAATAATAGCGTTGTTTTGGTTCTTATTTTCCATTCTAAGTCAGCACAAAATAATTAAAACACAATACACGACAGAATAACCCACATTCTGGAAAAATAAATAACTTTAACAAGCAATATAAACGCACTACAAGTCATTGTAAAGAAATTATTATGATTTTCTGGTTGTCCTTCAAATAAGTGAAGTTATGCATATGCAACTAACAATAAAAGAAAGAGATATTGGTTGACTAGATGTCAGTAATGTTTTACCAAATCACAATTTCATGAATAATCTGGGAGCTCGCTCTACTCGTCCCGAAAATATTCACTCGTTAAAATAAAATAAAGCATTTCGTAACGTGTTACATAAATAGTTGTTAGAAAATCCACGACAAAATAATAAAATGTAGAAATTGTTAAATTGAGTGTGTTTCTAGTCTCAGTTTTAGTTTTTTTGGAATATAACGTGTCTTTTTTTGACATTGAAACTAAAGATTCTCTGATTCAAAATAAGAGCATTAACTGAAACATGCCTAAGTGAAATGTGATTTATTTCCGAAATACAGGGTGTTAAAAATGATAATTAAAAAATTTATAACAGCTATAATTTTTTTATCTCGTAAATTCGGCAAACGTGTCATTATATACACCTATCTGCAAAAAAATAATCAGTTAAATAAAATGTTCTAGTAGCGTACGTGATAAGAAAATAACAACTTCATTCCTTCTAAATTTTACGCCACTATCCAAAAACTATTATTTTAAATTTTTTGAAGTTTTGTACATAAGTTATGTACTACTTTTGTTGGAAATTTAAAAGGTGATTGGTTTTCGAGATATTCGCACAAAAAGGCATATGCTGTTTATTTTAATTTATTTTTAATTTCAGAAATTTTGATTTTTTTTTAATTTTCAACAGAAGTACATAATTTACTTAAGAAATTTTTTTTAATTTTATTCCAAATAAGTTTTTGGACATTGCCGTAAAATTCAGAGAGGATGAAGATATTACTTACCCATTCTGGCAAAATTTATTTAACCTATTTTTTGGTTATAGGGGTATCTTATAACATCAAAAATGTTTACCGAATTTAGTCAAATTATAGTGAGTAACAAAAAAAATATAGACATTAAATATTTAAGAATTTTCAACTCTAACCCCTGTTTTTCGGAAACCAATTACATTTTACTTAAGCATGTTTTATTTATTCGTCTTATCTTTAATCGAAGAATAAAAATTACAAAATCTTGCTTGTGAGAATTTTTAGTTTTCCGCATTTTTTTTTAATTCACTATAATATGGAATGAGTACTTTTTTAATGTTCATATTTGTTTTCGAAACTCGTGCATTTGGATTCCTTACCGTATCTAGTAAACTTGTTCCACATCTACAAAAGCAATTCATTTTTGTTTAATATCAACATAAACTTCGTACCTAAAAAGCTATAATTTTTTCAAAACATATAATTAAAAATAAATGTGCACGTCTGGATAAGATTCGATATAAAAAAAATTATTTATTTAATTATTATCGTCAGAAAGTCTGAAGAATAGATAATCAATGTTACTCTCAATTATAGTTTAAATATTTTTTGTAGTTTTACCGTGTTAAAGTTTCTAAGAAAATAATAATGCACACGTGTCCGTTCTTCTATTTATAGAATTTTATTATTAGGAAATACATTTTCCGTTTTTTCTGTTTTATACTTTTCCGATTATCTTTGTTTTTACAGTTTGATTATTTTACTTAGAATAACAGAACATTTTGTATAACGATTGCTATTATTGTCCAAAATTAGGTTCTAGCTGAACACTTTAATTTAATTAAAAGTCAAAAAACTGAAATATCAAATATATAATTAAAATTATAATTATAATTAATTTATACACTTCACAGTTTAAGAAACCAAAACTTACAACCTAGTAATACTGCTGTTTTGGTCCTTATTTTCCATTATAAATCAACACAAAATATTTAATACACAATACGCGACAAAATAACCTTTTTTTTAAATTAAATTACTTTAATAAACCAGACAAAATAATGAGAATAAATATTATCTTCCATTTGTCAATAAAATGATGCATATGCAACTAATCATACAATAAAGTGGCAATATTGGTTGCCTAGATATTAGTAATTTCAAGTCAACTTGTGTTTTTTTGATATAATAATGTATATTATTGATTTTATTTTATTTTTATTTTCGCAACTGGTGACGATGAATTTTTCGAAATCAGTTTTATAATGTTCAACGTTATGCAACTGATTGCGTAAAGTAGTTTATTTTGACACTTGCTGTGATTACAAAAAGAACGTGTCTATTCATTGGGTCGCTCCGTCAAATAGAAAAATATGCTATTCATCGGAGCGTGCTTGCGCATTTTTATTTTCCGCCCTGAAGAGTTCTAAATATCAATAATTTTTATAATATTATGCGAACCAGTTATAGGTAACTGGTATTCGCGATTCAAGCTAAGTGATACGCCCTCTGGAGGAAATTAGTAGAAGGTCCCTATAAGTAGGATGACGTTCAGTGTTGCCAGAAGAAGCAAAATTTCGTTACGTCTTCGGATTTTAGTTCTTGAAGAAATGGATAGGACCTTTTATTTAAGAATCAAAATTTGTGTCTAGTAATATGTAATCATACTTTTATTTAAGGATTTTTTTATAAAATCGATTTATTATATTGATTTTTTTTTTAAATTTCAGTTCATTTATTAATTTTAGTTTTAAAATCAGTCAGAGACAAAATCAGTTCATCATTTGGCAACATCGGCGTTCGTGTTCATTGTTTACATTTTAATTTGTATCAATTACAATTAGAGTTTTTTGTTACTTTTTAGCTTTAAATTTGTTTATTTCTGTATGTAGTATGTGTATATAGTATTTAAATTAAAAATGAAATCTGCAAAAAAGCCTCCAGCAAATTGCATTCTATATGGTGTTACTGTCAAAATCAAAACTGAACTATTCATTATTTTTCAAGCGCAAGTCATAAAATTTTGTTTCTTACGATAAATGGGTATCTACAAATTCACAATATTGAAATTTTGCAAAACGTTGTTTAGAATCAAACTCCAATATGAGTTGTGACGGTTTTATTACCATTTACATGTATACAAAGTACTACACAATTCACTGCATGATATAAGAATAAGGATAGTAAGATTTTTAAAGAAGTTCATCAATAATAATCGTTTGGTACCTGATATGTCCTTTAAACCACATAATAAAACATGTCCTGGGTTTAGTAAATACATATTTCTAGATGTTCTTGTAGCAACCAATAGGTCAATATTTCCAACAAATTAGTTCATTACTACACATGAAAAATATTACATTTATAACGAAAGCACGAAAATTAAACTTAAATTAACACTAAATGAAACTCAAAAACACTATTATAATAAGAATATTATCCAAAAACAGTTAAAAAATCACAAATACAAAATCCCACAACACGTAAATAAACAAACATCCTACTTATACGTGACAAATGACAGGCGCGCGAAAATTAATTTGAATCGCGAATAGCCCGAACTGAAACCATATTTTAGTTTTAGAGAATTAGCACTCGTAGCGCTGTACACACAATTTACAGAAACCTGCAATTGATGGTGGAAAGAGTGGTGTCATTTATCATTGGTCAATAATAAAACAACACAACAAATTTGTGAAAACCATTTAGTATGTGGTAAATATTTTCAAGATACGTTTAAATATCCTGGTTCTCGCAGAGGTCTAACTGTTTTTTATTTCTTCTAGTACAAACTTTCTTCAAGCCGTGGAAGACAAACCAACCTAGTCAGGGAAGTAATAGTTATTGTACTTTTTTTACTTATGCTTTACTTTCCCTGCTTTTTATATTAATTTAATTTAGATTGATACTTATACTGTTTTTTTATTTGTTTTAGTATAATCTTTTTCAAGCCGTTTGAAGTGGCAGTATTGCATCGTTGAAGAAAAAACAGCCTAGTCAGAGAAGTAATAGCCACTGTATTTTTTGTATTCATGTCTCACTTTACCTGCTACCTAACACATTTGATTAGTTTATTTATTTAGTTCAGATTGTTACTTTTACTACTTTTTTATTTGTTCTAGTACACACTTTCTTCAAGCCGTTTGGAGTGGCAGTATTGTATTCTGGAAGACAATGTAGCCTATTCAGGGAAATGATAATTTTTATTTATGCCTCACTTTCTGTGCTCCCTAACAGATTTGAATGGTGCAGGGAAAAAGTGGTCGAGTCACAATTACCAAAATGTTTAGGAAAGCAAATTTTATTTAGACTGACTAAATACAAACTTTTGAAACTTTGAGGTAATTCATTACAAAAAGATGATACTTTGTATATATGCTGCCTGAATATATTGTAGTTTATCAATAAAATAAACAGTTATAAGTATAATCTAAATACTGAAACTGCCAAAGAAATAGTAGAAAAAGATGCTTGAACATAATTTGAAATGCACTGTTTTGCATTTGCTAATTTGGCATATTATATGGCAACATACTGGTATTTTACAAAATAGGGCGGTATTAGTTCAATTTTGACAAAAATGTGAATTAGTCCCTTTTTTCTTCCTGCGCCCTTCGTTTGCTTTAAAAGTGTATTAATATTTACTTTTTGTTTCAGATAAATTTCTTTAACCACTGTGGAAAATGAAGCAACTTGACGTTCCAGTTAATTAACATGTTACATTTAATTATTCTATTTGTATGTTTATTTTTTGTTTTAATAAATTAATTTTGTTGATTATCCTTTTTAATTTTTTGTGTTTCAATAAAATATTTAAACTTGTAGTCAAGTTAGGATTGGTTCATACTACTCATTTTTTGCTTAATTGTAATAAATTTTGTTTTTAAAATGCCTATTAAAGAATAAGTGGCACCCATATAAAGTGTAAGTATTTCATGAACTTAATGAAGATGATTTCGATCGCAGACAAGAATCTTGTGAATTATTGATGGATCGATGTAATAGTGATCCGCAATTCATACAGCAATGTGTTTTCTTGGACGAGGCCACCTTCTACTTAAATGGTACCGTAAATAGGCAGAATTGTAGGTAGTGGGCACCAGAGAACCCTCACTGGGTAATGGAAAGGCACAAACAGACAGTCAACGTGTGGGCGGGAATACTTGGTAACACAATAATTGAGGGAAGTTTTTTTATTGACGGTTCAGTGGACGGTGAGAAATATTTGGATTTACTGCAACATTACATAAATCCCGCACTTGCCGTTTTGTACCCACATCATCAAAATCCTCAGCTACCGGACAATTTACTATGGTACCAGCAAGTTGGAGCGCTACCGCATTACGCCAATACCTCCTAAAATATAATTTTAGGAGGTATTGATTACGCACGATCTGTACGTGAATATTTCGATAATATGTTTCCCAATAGATAGATTGGTAGAAGAGAATTTGTATAGTGGCTAGCTTCTGATCTAAACCCAAGTTTACGTTTAAAGACCTAATACTATTGATGAACTACAAGTAATGAAAGTAATTTTAAAAACCGACTTGAAAATCATACAGATTTCATTGCCATATATTGACCAAATTTATACAGGACCACCCCTTAAGTATCCCCTTACTAACAAAAAAAAAGAATCATAGAAATCGGAAAAGGTGGTAAAGAATAATCACTAAACATACATAAACAATGAAGAGTTTGAGGATTTTCTCATGGATCCAATTATTATATTTTGCTCAAGTTCATATAGGACCACCCCCGAATTACCCCCTTTCTAACAAAAGAAGAATTATTAAAATATGACACCGTGTTAAGGAATTATCACTAAAAATAAATATGTCAGTTAAAAAAATAGAAATTGGACCAAAATAAATTTAATTAACGCTGATACCTTACTAATGTTTTGCAAGAGTTTTACCATCGCCTTGCATATTTTCAAGAGGTAAATGGCTTTCAATTCGAGCACTTAATTTAATAGTTCGTAGGTTTATTTAGTCCTGTTAACATTTTTATAAATTACATTATTAGAATGAAATCTCTTTTATTTCTCGAACATACGATTATGTAACATAAAAAAAATGATATTCATACATAGAAAAATGCGTTCTTTTTGAAGGTATCAAAATAGGGTATTGCCATTTAAAAAAAAATGATATTGACGTTATAACTCGAACAGTTATGACGTCATCAAAAATATGAATGCAAAAAATGTGCAACTGAAAAAGAAAATCTACGTGTATAAGGTGTTTTTTCCCAATGGTCATATCAAGCTATTAACGAATTTGTTTCAACCTATACGTGCTCACTGTATATTTATTTATGAAAGAAACAAGCATTTAATTTAATTTGTTTATGACTAATGTCAGATCGATTAATTTCTTTATTGGCTTATACAAAAATAGCCTGTCCGTAAGACCTGTATTTTTCTCAAATATTTACCGAAAACATTTATCATTTCAAAAGCCCTACTTTGACAGTAATTAAATGAAAACAAAAGTAAAATTATGCCAGCTGCACTGCTAAATAAATTGAATTGCTATTCATTTGTTCCTAATTCAACTAAATTTATTCCATTCTTGTGTTAAAAACGAACAAAACAAAAAATCTCCCTCGTCTTTAAGCTTCCCCGGGCAAAAAATCTGCAAGGGTGTCTAAACAAACTACAGAGACGTAGTAGAAAGAATGATACATATTAAAATTATAAGGTATTTGAAAATGTACGAGGATGGGATGAAGAATTTCCCTCCTGATCTATCATTTATTTATTGGTTTATTTAATGTTATATGTCTTTTTTTTGACTTTCCTATCTGTATACAGATAAGGAAAGTATAGGAATCATGATTTTTTTCGACCCCGAGTTTTCGATGAATTTTTACGTTTTGGGGTCACCTGAATCCGTTTTGACTATTTTTGCGATGATGTCTGTGTATGTGTTACGTTTGGAGAAAAAATTCTTCAAATAAATGTTATTTCTTATATTATTTTCTATAATTTTTAGTTTATAAAAAAATTTCCTTAAATGGTCCGTATTCGAGAAATTTGACAAAATGTAAAAAAATCAAATTTTTATAAAAATTGTTTAAATAAAAGTTGTTTGTGATATAATTTTCTATAATTTTTGATCTATACAGAATTTCTCTTAAATGGACCTTATTCCAGATATTTGAGAAAAAGTGCAAATTTAGAATTTTAAAGAAAACTCAAAAATGGATAAACAAAAACACATTAAATTTTAAACTTAAGCTTTGATCTGGTCTGAGTTGAAATGATTAGATTTTGGGCAGAGTCGGAACATCCAGGGGGTATTTTATACAGGTTAGTTTTTATATTTTATGATATATACATCTGTTATTTACGTTTGGAGAAGAAAATTCTTTAAATAAAAGTTACTTCTAATATTATTTTCTATAATTTTTGATTTATGCAAAATTTTCCTAAAATGATCCATATTTGAGAAATTTTACAAAATGTAAAAAATTCTGATTTTTAAGAAAATTGTTGAACTAAAAGATGTTTGCTATATCTCTAAAATTTTGGTTTTTTTATGATTTCTCTAAAATGGACCGTAATGGAAAAATTGGAGAAAAATTATAAAATTAAAATTTTTCAGCATTTTTGAGTTAGATGTATGTGGAAAATGTATATATTAAGATAACATCTAAATATTTACAGAGGTGCTACAATAGGTTGTACAAAATAACCGAAAAAAGCCTGTAATAACTAGATAGGAAAGTCATGTGTTGGACACGTCAGATTTTTTGTAAAATATTCCTGTGATGTATATTTAACAGCTATTATACTAATCTAAGGTCTTGAATAATGAATAAACTCGAAGTACGAACTGTCATATTACTTTTCACACAATCGATGTACAATATTTTTCCAACGATCGCAAAATAATTTTATCAAAAAAATGGAAAACCAGGAAATATGTCTATAAAAATTTAATCAAGTTGTAACTGGTTTTAGATTTGTTTTGTACATGCCTTATTGAATGATTTTTAAAGTAAAATACAATCAACATAATCTTAAAGCCATGCTTCACAATAGTAATGACAGTTGTTTCTCTTCGACAACAATTACTCCTTTGGCTAATACCACACCATGTATGAAATTACGTCGAAGGAAAAAAGCAGAGATAGAAAATATTTTTAACATTCCACCTTTGATTTTACTTACTTAGGAGAAAGCCATTCTTGGACCGGTTTCTTCTTATTAGGATTATCCAGCAAAAAATATTAAATCTCGAGTTTGGAATCATTTCCTTTTTCTTATTTTTAAAGTATTTTACGGATGTTTTTTTGTCAAAATTAGAAACATTGTGACTCCATTTAGAAATACTTTCATATATTGATGACGGTAAAAGATCATTAGATACAAAACATATTAGATTACAATAATGTTTATCATCAGTTTATTACTTTTTTAATACAACAAATAATAAGTTGAACAACCGTGAACAAGAACTTTTTTATTATTCAATGTGATTACCTACTTAACTGCTTACAATTTTTTTCTGAACAGTAATAACAATAGTAGAAAATAAAGAGAAAGGAAAAAAAGAAACTTACGGCTTATATTATAATAACTTAAATGTATATAAAATAAATTTACAACAATAGACACATTTTTTCAAGTTTTATGGTTTTCTAAAATAAAAAAGGTTGCTTCTATCGGGGATTGAACCCTTGCCGCGACGTGGTCACGACATGCCAAGTTGATAGAGTTGAACACTTTTTAAACTGATTTTTCAAGCATATGTAACATGAATTAATTATTCAAATTTTATTTTTTATTTATTTTAACAATTTGTTAAATATAAATATCTAGGATCTAGATATAAAAATCAATGTTAACAATTTAATCACCAAATCTACATTACTATTATTTTAGACATTGCTTGGATTAAAATAGAAATTATGCATCTGGCATATCTGACAGCTGATGCTGCAAGTAAATATTCACACCAGGGTGGAAAGTACACGTGTGTGATATAGAGGACGTGTTATTTTATCTATTTGGTATAGTGTTTTAAGCTCAATTGATTTTGGGAGTGGGTCAGGTTATTAAATAACTCGTATTACCTTGAAAAAGAAGTTGGGCACCACTATATTTAAAACTTATTATACTTGACTATAGATTAGTAATAAAAATATAGAAAATCTCTAACCACTAAGATATTATATTTAAACCAAGTTTTAGATAAGGCAGTAACAAATTCTAATTCACAGAGATTTACTTAATTCAAATTTAGATGATTTCTTAAAAAAATTAAAACTTATCTGATATAACAGGAGGTAGTTCTATTAGGGTGATTTGTATGGAATTCTAGGCCTTCTTCAAAAGGATTCTTATTCTGGACTCGAACGATCTTCTATAGGTGAACCAAACCTCGGTCTTCGGATGGCATCAAATTCTTAGGTATAAATCTTCATAAACTTCTTGATATAAATCGTTCAGATACAAATCTCCATCAACTGTTTTAGAAATAACTTAAAATAAACTTCTTGATAGAACTCGAAATAAACTTCTTAGATACAACTCGTACTAAACTTCTTAATATAACTCGAAATAAACTTCTTGATATAACTTGAATTAAACTTCCTGATATAACTCGAAATAAACCTCTTTAGATATAACTCGTACTAAACTTCTTAAATACAGCTTGAACTAAACCGTCAACCGTCTAGATATAGCCATGCTAAAAGAAAAAAGGTAAAAATGTTAAGAAAGGAAATAGGAAATTTGCACAGGAACCAGATAAAATGCCTTTAATTAATAAAGTGAACTATTAATTGAATAATTTTACAGATACTAAAATTAATATGAAAAGGAAAAATCTTATTTAACATATTTAAATATAGTAAAGCATAATATCTCATTCCAAACAAAATAATATATAAAATTATATAAAACGTGTTATCCTTGTGTTATTCATGTATTGAGGTTATGTTTAAAATTTTACATTTCATTTAAGAAATTTTTGTACAAAATATATATTTTCAACAATATATCGGTATTAAAGCTTACCTTATAAAATCAGACGGCCAATAAGAATATTAGAAATCAATTAGTATATCGGATGGCCAAGATATATTAAAATTCAAATCAACTTGATTCGTTGACAGATTCAAATGAAAATGAAATTGGAACTTTTGACACAAGGCATAAAGGACAAATGACATTTGAGTAGTGATGTTTGTGTAAAAATAACGAAAACGGTTCCAACCGTTACAGACTTACCGTAATACTAAATATGTGTCATTTTCCTAAGTGATCCTATCAAAAACTATTTTCACATTAGGAGTTTAACGACCATTCTCATAATAAACATGATAAAGTAACTTTAACCAAAGTAACTATAACATTTTTGTTAGTGTTTTGCAACTTCAAAGCAGAGGTACTTTTACAGTCTTTTTCTATGACCAATTAGGAAAGTGATATATATCGCACCATTTAGTCTTATGGTAAGTGTCCTTTATCACAAGCATTTGGATAAGAATCTTTTTTTTGCCATCATTTCTATTTTGATGTATACTATCGAAATTAATAGTAAAATCGATTTGACGATTACATTGTTAACATTGATTTTTATACCAAGATTCTAGATATTTATTTTTAACAATTAATAAATCAATTTAAGAGTAACTGCATTTTACGTATTTTTTTCTGGGTAATTTATGTACTTGACATAAGCTTGATGTCTCAGTCCATTGAGTGTTCAACTTTATCAACTTTGAATTTCGCGATATTGGTTCAATTCTCGATGGAAGCAATTAATATGAAAACAAGACTGTTATTTATTTTAAATACATTTTATTTATCATAATATAACCCCTACAGTTAGGCAATTCGATAGTCTTTCTACTATTTATTTCGTACTATTTTGATTACTATTAAGTACTGTTAAATAGGTAATCATCTAGTTAAAAAGTTCTTATTTACGGTTGACCCTCTTATTATTTGTTGAATTTAAAAAAATATAATAAAAAACATTATAGTATTTTAATATTTTGATAACTTATTTTATTTTACATTTATGAAATCTATGAAAGTGTTTGTAAATTAAATTATATATAAAAGAATTCATGGATTTTTTCCTTTTTTGATGATTTTTTTTTGTGATTATAGGAAAAATATTGTGTTTATGTCGTAGCAAAATTGCAAAATCCGTCGTTTTATAAAATGTCTAGACATTTTACAAAAGGCGGCCAGTTTGTCAAATTCTCGTTTAACATTCATTATTTTCCAATCTAGCTGGTCGTATTGTAAAATGCCTAGGTGTTTTATAAAATGACGGTTAACATATGGCCAGATTGTCAACTGTTTAAAATTATATTCTGCTTGACATTCTGGAGGGTAAAGTGTTTTGGTCGTTCTATAAAATACGATTTTTACTTTAAATTTAGGGCCATCAAAATTTTTATTCATGGATTTATGGGAATTAAAACATTTTATAACAAATAGTTTACATATTTTTCTAATAAACAGAACAAAAAACTGAAGAAGAAATTAAAAAGATAAAATATTTGCTAAGCTTAAAAAAACCAATAATAGTCTTAGATCCGACCGTATGATTTGTGCACTATTTTTTAATCAAAATACAATTTTCAAAATATGGCTTTCTAATATTATTGAAAGGTATATTATTTTTGTTATTTATGATAATAGAAGAAAATTCTTTCAACCAGATTTGTTTGTGATATTATTTTCTCTAATTTTGGTCAAATACGTGATTTTTTAATACATGGACCGTAATGGAGAAATTTGAAGAAAAGTGCAAAATTTGATTTTTTCAGTATTTTTGTTGGAAACAAAGTTATCAAATAATGTTTTAAATAATTTTTATTTGAAATTCATTTTTGTATTTGATGGACCCCACTCAATATTTACTTTTTAGAAATATTTGCACTTTTCCTCAAATTTCTCAATTATATTCCATTTTAGAGAAATCATTTATATGACCAAAATTATAGAGAATAGCATCACGAACAACTTTTATTAAAAGCATTTTCTTCTATAAGAGAAACACACCTTAAAGTAGACACAAGTACTATTAAAAGTACTTATGGCGATATTTTAATAGGCAACCCAGCAAAACCGTATTTCTCAAGCATATTTTATTTATTAGAACATAGATCATTGAAATGTGGTATTTTTCCTAGACATTGTTCTGTACAGCATTTAAACTTTATCAGGTTTTCACTGGCTTTCGTTAAACTCTTGTCCCCCAAATTAAAAAGCCTTAGAAATAGCTTTTTTTAACGTAATACTGGTATTTTTTGGATTTAAGTTTGACGTACCAATTGAGTTGAGTTGGTCTCTAGAAAACCATCGATTTAAAGCCCATGTTCAGTTCCTATCTAGTATACCTATTCCATTTCGAACTTCAAGAATGGTTTAACACAGCTTTAAGCGGACCCCTGGATAAGCCAGATAGTAAAATAATGAAAGGTAAACGAATCTTTGACAATTTGACCGTTATTTATAAAACGCCTAGGCAATTTATAAAACGACGTGTTTTGTAATCTGGCTACGTCATAGATTTTTTAAACTCGTGAAAAATGTTACTTTTCACCCTCGTAATATAATTATATTGTTTTTAACGTTGTTGGAAACACTATTTTTAATAATATTGAACATGTCACTAAAATAATAGTCCTAAATAAAAGAGGTTATAATATATTTATGTGATAAGGGGCACATTGTAATTAATTTTAAATCCGCTGAAGTGCTTGTTCTTGTGAATAAAATTCCCAAATAAAACTATATAGTTTCGCCCATACCATCATCCATCTATAGAAGCAAAATAAAAGAATTCAATGAAAATAAAATTCTAAAGAAGAATTATCATTATACTTCATAATATAATAAAAAAAAAATAAAAATACAATAGGAAACAAAACAATGTTACCCAGTCAATTGTATGATTTTTTAATTTTCTTTTGATTATAGACAAATTTTGAAGTTGCAATTCAATAAGATCTATAGAACAAACTAAATACAAATATGATAATTTTAAAATGGCAAAAGTAAAGTTTTTGGCAATGCAAATCGTAATTTGTATGGCAGAGGAGTGGGACTTTCTGTAGTTGTAAACTATAACAAAAAACTCTATCTGGACTGGAAAACCAATTTTAATATACAGATTGTTTCAGAACAAAGTACCGTAAACAGAGGGGGCTTGTAGATCTTAACCTAAATATAATTTTCCTGTAAACGCCCCCGTTTTCATTCTTCAGGGTGATAAAATGAATTTCATAAATTCATAATTTTCTAAATATCTTCCCTAACGATATAGATTTCAACATAAAAATATGTATTATATGTTAGTTTATCGTCATTATTAGTTAACACACCCTATTTCTATAGCCATTGAGCTAGAATCAAGGGATAAGAAAATATTTTCAGCCAAATTTTTTAACACTTCATATTTTATAAAAGTTGAGATTAGTACATATTCGTCATGCAATTTATCACAAAAAAGGGACTCTTGGTTGATCTCTGTAGAACATTCAATTTCCGAGATTTTTCAATTTTAATTCATACATGAAATCTATGTACAATTTTATCAAGGGCCAATTTCATATTGAATATTATAAAGGTCAAGATTTTAAGAACTTAATGGTCCCATTAGTTAATCAAAATATGTTTACTATTCTCAGCAATTTTTAACCAAATCCATTTATTAGTTTGTCAGATATAGATAGTGTTCCCACATAAATATAATTCACGTCAATAACAAAAAATTATAATAATTTGTAATTTTTTTTTTACTCCGAGTATATATTATAGAGAATAATTCTATAATAAATGTTCTACAAATATTTAGAACTTTTTACTATAAATTCCTGTCCGCTTCTTATAAAACCTATTCTGGACATTTTTGTTTTTTTTTCAGTCATTTATCCTCATTACTGTAAGAAAATTATCGTGTCTATTTCTGTTGGTTTAAAAAAACTAATTATTATAAACTGCTATCATCAAAAATTGATATTTTATAAAATTTTCCTTAGTGCGATACTGCCTGCATATAAAAATTAAATGCATATTTAATACAAAAAAAGAACTAATAGGAATCAAATTAATTTAAATTCTATTTACTTGAAATTTACGATCAATGGATTAGAACCTTTCACCGCAACATTTTTACGTTTCACCTAAATCACATCTCATTCATAAGACTCGGACACGCGCCCATAACCCACACCCCATCGCGAAATCCCCTCGTACGCCCGCCTGCATCCAAAAATAATTCATTTACACTAAGAATGCAATAATAAAAGAGGGTCGAAGTAAAAATCAGTACGTTCATGCGGCTCTTAGACCCATCGTAGTGCGCAAACCCCACAAGAACAGGCCGAACCGAACACCGAACCGTATACTCAACATACAACGAAATCCTCAGTCAGTCTTCGGCATCCGAATCGTGCGAACGTATCGTATCTACCGATGTAACCATGTCGCTATCGCTACGTATTTTAGTGCTGGTGACTTTTGTGCCGATTATCAGTATAAGTGCTATGAGCGGCATTTGTCCCGCCGCTTGCACGTGCAAATGGAAGGGTGGTAAACAAACAGTGGAGTGTATGGAACGAGGACTTATAACAATTCCGGATAGTATAGATCCCGAAACTCAAGTACTGGATTTATCCGGAAACAACCTTCAAATTCTTCATAGAGAAACGTTCAACCGTACCGGACTCATTAACCTACAAAGAGTTTTCCTGCGCAGCTGCCGTATAGGCCAAATTGACAACCTAGCCTTTAGAGGACTCACCAATCTCATTGAATTAGATCTATCTCATAATTTGCTCACCAGTATTCCTTCTGGAACTTTTAAAGACATTCCGTTCCTAAGAGATCTTATAATCTCCAATAACCCGATACAAAAAATTGAATCGCAGGCTTTCCAAGCTGTTCACGGCCTGGTCAAACTTGACATAAGCAATTGCGAGATTCAAAATGTAGCTCCAAAAGCATTCGAAGGCATTGAAATGCTAGAATCTCTTAAACTCAACGGAAATCACTTATCTGAACTTCGATTACGAACAGTGGAAACCCTGAGTAGACTCCATGGCGTCGAACTACACGACAACCCCTGGCATTGTGATTGCCGCCTGCGCTCAGTAAAAGAGTGGTTGGTTAGAAACAACATCCCTTATCCGGAGCATGCGAGATGCAACGGCGGTCCAGAAAGAGTTATACACAAAACTTTTGCCGAATTACATATCGATGATTTTGCTTGCAAACCTGAGATACTACCTGCCAGCAGATTCATAGAAGCCGTATCAGAGGACAACGCTACCGTTACTTGCAGAATTAACGCTATACCAACAGCTCAAGTAAGGTGGTACTGGAACGGAAAATTACTAGTAAATAACTCGTTTTTCTCACCCCATCAGATGATTTACATTTTTGAAGATGGAAAGCAAGAGAAACGAAGCAGCTTGGTTGTCACTAATGTCCAAGAAGGAGATGTAACCGAATTTTATTGTGTAGCTGAAAATCGTGCCGGGAGTTCTGAAGCTAATTTTACTTTGAGAGTCTCTCTAAGACCGTTGGGGATAACTTCGTTAGGGAATGGACAGATTGCCGGACTAAGTGCAGCTCTCGTATTTCTTATTCTCTTCATATTAATAGTGATATCAATTTTGCTGCTCAGGTTAAGAAGATTACCGTTTGCTGAAAGTAAAACTCCAGGTCAAATCGAAGTAGTGACCGTTGTAAATGGAGGTAACATTCCTAACGGAAAATCAGTGTCTCCGATGAGTACACCAGAAGAAACTTCTTCGTTTACTGAAAGAAAACCACCTGCAGAGCTAAATTTTTGCAACCCAGTCCAAAAGCCTCCTAGACTGAACGATATTCCTTACTCCACAGTGCACTATAGTGGACACGGAAGTATAGTTACTAGCTCTTGCTTTGTATCGCCCTCTTCAGCTTCAGGAAACAATCCAGATTTAATTAACGACACCAAAGGGGGAGAACTATCAGTTGAAAATCAGTTTGATAGACCTATGAGCGGAGAATACAGCAGAAATCAAGATTCTCTCTACCCGTCTGGTTTGTGGGATAGCGAGACAGCTCCTACAAATGCCAACTTCCAGTATAACGATAAAACTCCCATAATGCATGACGGTACTAGTACAGGGGGTTCCGCAGAAGAACTGAATTTCCGTTTAGCTCAAGGCACTAACAGACTAGCTGCATATCCTTCAGATTACGGTCTTCCCATAGCTGAGACGAAAACTGACAACATATCGATACCAGCTTCGCAAGTTAATTTACCGGTGAACGCAAAAACGTTAAGGGTGTGGCAAAAAGGAGCCGTACCAGTTTTACCTCCAGTAACGGCTTTAAAACGGGTGCTTACGAATTCAAGGAACTCTCCAGATGAGGGGTACCAAGAGGGTTGCGGTACTGACGTTTAAATAAAATGAAACCAAAGACTTGTTTGATGGTACTGACGTTAAAGTGAGAGTTGCTCAAGTAGGCAACTTTTAAAGTGCTGTGAACGGTTATATCTTGTATATAAAAAAGTCCCTGTGTGATATTTGGCTCATAGTCAAGTTTTTGTGAATATTGTGCATAATTCTTAGGATTAAAGTTAATACTTATTGACGAATATTGGAGTATACATGGTCAAAAGACTGATTTAGCTAGATTTTATATTATAATTGTGAGTATTACTAATTTGGGGTGCATATTTCTATAGTTTATAGGAACGGTACTTCAAAATGTTGTTTTACTTGGATATCAAAGAAATGTGAGATTATTTATATGCGTACAGAAAAATATAAGATTTTGTTGTGTTATTTTGTTTTCTTTTATTTCTTTTGGTTTTCAGAATGTTGCTCCGTATTGAAGACAATAAATTCAATTAATTCCTATCAATAAATTTGAAATTATGAGAATTTTATCTGTTTCCTCTGTTTAAAAATTTATTAATTGATTCCTCTTGTTTATTGGCCTTTTATGACACTTTTATCAGTAATATATTTTATTATTATCTATCTGGAAATGAAATATGGATGTTTCAATTAAAACAATGGCTTTGATTTTAATAACTTGGTTATTGTAATATTTTGATTTCATTTCAGTTATCTTTTGGCAGAAAAAATAGGGATTATACGAGCAATTTTGAATATTATTTATGAAAACAATTGATGAAATTTCATTTTGATAAAATAAATTCCCTATGGTTTATTACATGAATACAAAAAGTACGATTTTAATACTGATTTTTAAATTGTTGCACATTCTATAAATTTTATTATTTTACTGATGATAAATAAATTATATTTTAAGCATTATACGGAGTGTCTCAAAAAGTTTTTGACAAACGGCAATAATGTTTCTAAACAAAAAAAATCTCGATAAATAGATCAGCATTACTTGGACATATTTAAGTTGAAAATTTATAAAATGTTAGTTAACTAATTGGTTTACAGGAATAATACAAAAGATTTATTTATATTGAAAAAAAAAATTACTTTTAAATTTTTATGTAGGTAGAATAAAATATTAATGGAAAATGATAATGGGAATTAAAAATATATTTGATTTAAATTATTGTATTTTGTTTTTAAATGATTTCGAATTAAGGATACTTACAAATTTGACTCTTGATTATAAATTTACAAGTGATAAAGAAATTTTAATTCATTTTTTTTATTCTTGAACACATTGTATTCGCCAGAAATTGGTCGAAACTTTTTACAAAAGAAATACATTTCTTGACCTATTTATATAGCTGGTATATACAGGGTGTTCGGCATAAATACCGACACAGAACAGGTACGTGTTGGGTACCCCAAAATATGATGATTTAACGCAATAATTTGCCTTTATATCAAGTTGTACTCCTAAGGAGTTAGGAAAGCCTAAAGTAAAGCCATAAGTTTCCAAAAAAATTTATATCTCTGCAACCGTTTAACATAAAAAAATATCTATTTGTAAATTATTTAGGCGCTTATCGATTTTATTAAAAGTAGTTTACTATTTGTTTAATTTAATTGAGAAATTCATTGCCAACTAAAGTTTCAAGTGTTTTTTGTATTAACATTGTCATAATGCATTGATTTAATTTTTCACATTTTTCTTGAAAAATATTAAGTTATTAAAAAATAAAAAGAGTAAAAACAGATTCAAAATATAATTTTGCAAAAAATTAAATTAAAATAGTAAAAATCAATCCATGGACTAAAAAGTTCTGTATATTTATAAGGGTGAATTACCCCAAAACTATTCCTTAAAATATTTCTAATAATTCTAACACTCACCCTCACATTAAGCGCCTAAATAACTTACCAAACATTGATTTTTTAAGTTAAACGGTTGCAAAGCTATTAGGTTTTTTTCGAAATTTATGGCCCCATTTTAGGCTTCCGTAACTCTTTAGGGGTACAACTTGGTAAAGAGGTAAATTTCTATAAATTTTTAAATATGATTATTAAATATACTAGATGATTCTATTAATTTTAGTACTTCTAGAGAAAATACAAAATGGATTTTACGTATATCAGACAAACTAACAGACAAACCGCGCGGCAGTCCCTTAATGTTTTGATATTGTTATTCGGCAAAATATTTGGTTTAGGTGGACTTTAGTAAATAATGAAGCTGAAGCTAGCAGACAAACCGCGCGGCGGTCCCTTAATATTTTGATATTGTTATTTGGCAAAATCTTTGGTTTAGGTGGACTCTAGTATCATGAAAGTTTAGGAATAAATAAAAATTAGTGCATTTATTGAAAAAAATGCAATAATTCAATTTGAATTATTAGTGAAAACAACATAATCTTACAGAAAGACTGAGATGAAACAAACAGTTATAATGCAATTATAAATATAATTTTTATACCAAATATATTCATTAGGTTTTTAGTAATTGATTAAACAAGAAATTATGGCCGAGCAATGATTTAAAATATGTTTTTGTTGCTCTTTTTTAAAGTCAAGTGTTTTGTGACTATGAGAACAAAGAGACCAAAAAAATAAATTTATTACGAGATTACAAATACAATTTTTATACCAATTGTTTAGTACACTACTAGCTATAAACTAAATAAAAAATCATTAAATAGCAAGACATCTAAATATAGTTAAACCTTACTTTGTCAAAATGACAAAAATCATTACTTACCACGAAAATTCAGGTATAATTTTTGTATGAATGACTCAATACATTAATATAATTCAAATAAATAATAACTTATTAAATAGTAAGAACTTCAAATATAAAAAATGTATTTCGAGGTATTGCTATTTGATGATTTATTATTTTTTTATTGATACTTGTTTATTGAATTTTTGGTATAAAAAATGTATTTGGGATCTTGTGTTACATGCTTATTTTTGTTGGTTTTATTAAGCGGAAACGCTTGACTTTAAAGACCTAATCACTATATTTAGATGTCTTGCTATTTAATGATTTTTTATTAATTTATAGCTAATAGTGTACTAAACAATTGGTTTAAAAATTGTATTTGTAATCTTGTGCTAAATGTGTTTTTTTGGTCTCTTTGAAGACAAAACACCTGACTATAAAGAGACCATAAAAACATAATTTAAATCATTTCTCAGCCATAATTTTTTGTTTAAACAATTAACAAAAACCTAATGAATATTTGGTATAAAAATTATATTTATAATCGAATTGTAAATGTGTTTGTTTCGTCCCAGTCTTTCTGTAAGATTATGTTGTTTTAACTACTAATTCAAATTGAATTAATCCATTTTTTTCAATAAATACACTAATTTTTATTTATTTTTAAACTTTCATAATACTAAAGTCCACCTATACCAAAGATTTTGCCGAATAACAATATCAAAATATTAAGGGACCGCCTTGCGGTTTGTCTGCTAGCTTCAGCCACATTATAAAATATATTATTTGGGTTATAGATTTTTGTTGAACAAATACAAAAAAATATAGTTTTAACATTTTAAAGAACAAAAATACGGAACAATTATTTAAAATACATAATCAAATTTAATTATTTAATTTTGTTTGTTTTAATAATTATTAAAGGTGCTTGTTGACATATTTAAAGATTATTTTTATTACTTTTTGATTTTACCATAAATTTTAGGAATATCCTGTTTATTTATGGTTCTTACACCTTATTTTTGATTTTTTTGTTGATCTTCTTGGGTTATAGTTGTTGTTCTTTATCTTAAATAAAACTACTTTATGTTTTTTATAGATATCGACATCAGTTTTGTGCTTTCTTTACTACTTTTTTTTATGAAGTTAAATATATTATGCTTTCTTTATTCCCGGGTTATTATTGATTATTATCTTCTATTTCGTTATTATTTTTTAAACATCTTATTATATTTTTATGTTTACAAAAAAAATTTTAATCAGTACTTATTTGATTGAATCTCACATACCTACCTATGTACAAAAGTGCAAACAAAAAGTTTAGGTTAAAGAATTTAAATGAATTTTTTTAACGTTGCTTTTAAACAATTTAAAATTTTGTAATGAAATTTTATATGTAGAATATAATTAGTAATAAAATCGAGGGAGAGGCAATATTTTTTCTCGATTTTTGTAGATTTTTGGAGAAAGCCACCGCCCTTTTGACCATCCACACAACTTTGTTGTAGTATAAAATTGGACGTCAATGAAATGCAACATCCATTTTTAAACTTTTTTGCCACCAAGTATTTGTTTATAAAATGTTGGGATTAGACGATACAGCTACTTGAAATGACAACTTTAAAATATTCAATGTGAATTCTAAGTTTGCAAAAATATCAAAATCAAATTTATTAATAAATTACCACTAGTAATATTAAAATACAATAATTTAATTTAAGAAATATTTAAAATGACCTCCTCCTTCCTGTATACACATTCACATCGCTTTAATAAGGAAAATATGTTAACAACTTCTAAAATGTTGGTGTTCACTATGTAAACTGCTGGCCACTCGAACTTACACATACAAATTTTTAGGCAAAATTTAAAGTTCAATTTTTTCAACAGAAATGCAAATGTTTAAACGCGGCTTCCAGATTTTAAGAGCTATTTATTTTTCGGATTGAGCTACATGACTTATATTTATCGTAGGAACATAGATTTATTATATACAGGGTGATCAGTGAAGTCATGCAAAAAATCAAAAAGTTTGTATGAGTGAAATTGCAGCAAAAATTTGTTTTGGTCGTTGCAATATGTTTCGTTACTAAGGTAACATCAATATCTCTAAAAACATTTTTGTCAGTTTTTGTATTAAGGCCCTTAGGTCTTGTATATACTACTAAACATAAAATTTAGATAGAAAAATTTTTAAAATGCTATGAGTTGACATTGGATTGACGGTTTTTGATGATTTTTGCGGTTTTGGAATGCCTATTTCACGTAGATTTTCTATGGTCTAAACATTTTATTTGAGGGTTTAAATTCACATATTATACCGGGTCGATAATAGACAAAAACGTAGCGACAAGAACAGGTTTATTTCATTATATTCTACAATATACAAGATTGGCTAACAACGACCAAAAGTCAATTCTTACAAAATTTCTAATTCTAAACATAATTTAAAGGTTTCTGTAATCCCTAAAAAAAAAAAGGTGTACTGTAATAACAAAGATTAGATATGTATAGATAGGAATAGTAATTGGTATTGGTTATTTTAAATAAATAAAAAAAATTGCCTGAAAAACATAAATTGTCTGTCCATTAATTTTTGTTTTGAACCCACTGCGTCAAAGATGGGAATTGCAACCTTGCATTTTCGAAGTTTACAATGAAATTGGGTTATTGCTGGCAACGGCGTGTTAAATGGACGAGTTCATTGAAAGCGACCGGCAATTATCAATGGAAAAATGCTATGTGTCCTATCTTTAAATACCTAATCTTTGGTAATAATTTACCCAAAATTAAGTATGTACATTAATTAAAAAAAAAAGGAAAAAATATTTTGTTTGTCCTCCTGTTCGACGTATTACTTCCCGACATCGATTTGGTAGAGTAACCACAGGATTATTTATAAAATCTTGTGGAATATTCTCCCATTCTTCACGAATGGCCTCACTAAGCGTTTCTAAGGTTTCAGGGGGTACATCACGCGATCTTACTTTCAGTTTTAAATAAGACCAAACGTGTTCGATGGCATTAAGATCCGGAGACTTTGCAGGCCAGTACATCCTATTGATATTCTGTGTCTGAAAAAGAAATAACAATAGGTTCCAAAATTTCCTCCTGATAAGCAGTAACGTTAACGGTTTGGTGGTTGGTAATGAAAAGCTCGGTTTTACCATTTCCTATGATACCTCGCCACACTGTAACACATCTGCCACCAAATGCCTCTTCAGGGGCCATATTTTTCTCCAAATACCGCTAATTTGGCCCTCTCCAAACTAACATTCGGCCATCGGAGTGAATCAAATTAAATCTTGTTTGGTTAGTAAATAAAGAATGTCTCCACTCTGCATTACCCCAATTCGCATGCCATTTGCCAATGCCCTCATTACAATTTTTTCGTTTCTTTGGTTTATTTTTTTTTGTATGTCCACCCCCATGCCCATAATTATGATCACCAGTAATTTAGACGCGACGGTTCAAATTATAAATTGTCTTTCGGCTGACATTGTAAATGTGCGCAATTTGCTTTTTTGACATTTCCTACTTGAGAAGTCGAATGCAATTTTCCCTTTCTACCGTGGTTAAACGCCTCATATTAATTAAAATTTACAAATTTAAGATTATTTCTAAAATATTTAAGTTTTTATTTCCATAACAACAAATTTGTTTTTCCAATGCCTACTTTGAAATTGTCGTGTCACTTAAAAAATACAGTCGATCATAAATATGGGCATGGGGGTGGACAAAGAACTCTGTAAAACTGAATGACTCTTTGAGACAACAAACTGGGGTGGGAGTTTTGGACAGAACAGTGAGAAAGACATTAAATAAAAACAACTTGAGGTTAGAATTTATTTTTACAAAAACTTAAATAATGCCAAACCTTAGATCGCGTCGTACGCTACGTTTTTGTCCATTATCAACCCGGTATAATGTATAAATTTCAACCCTCAAATAAAATGCTCAGACCACAGAAAATCTACGTGAAATGAGGATTCCAAATCATCCAAACCGTCAATCTAATGTCAAATTATAGCATTTTAAAAATTTTGCTAACCAAATTTTATGTGTCAATTGGCGGGACTGCCTCGACTTATCCAGCGACTTAAACAAACATTAAATGTTTGGTGTGGAATTTTTAAAAAATCACTTAATACCCAAGCACAGTTAAATCATCGTTTCCCAAATTGGCCACCAAGATCTCCAGATCTAACACCTCTGGATTATTTTTTATGCGGCTACCTTAAATCAGAGGTGTATAACGAAGAAATAAATACCCGAGCACAGTTATTGGAAAAAAATAACAATGTATGTAACAACATTAGAAATAAACCGAAAATAACTGACAAAGCAGTGAAAAACCTGTTAAAACGTTCGCAGAGGTGTATTGACGTTCACGCTGTTCATTTTGAAAATCTACTTTAACCTTAAATAATTATTTGTTTCTGTTAGTTTGTTCTATTAGGTACTTAATTAAATAAATTGAGCCTGGTCCTGTGTAGATGTTCAATTTCCTAATGGAAAATGCTGTAGTTAAAAAAAAATGAAGATGGTACCTAATTTGTGTAGAGTTTTAAAAGTACAGGGTAAAATATTTGATTTTAATTTTGTAAATTCTGATTTATAATAATGTAGTCGCCATTATAAAAATTTATTGTAAGAACATCAAGATGATGCCATTAAATATTATTACATTATTTCATTTGTTGATCCATGTACTATTTAAATGTGCAGTAATATTTATCAAAATCCGATATACAGGGTGATATTCCAGCTAAGAAGAGCAATATAAAAAAGTTAATTTAAATTTTTAACTATTTTTGGGTACACTTCTGTATATAAGTAAGGTCCAATCGGTCTATTTTTGACCCAAGAATTTGTGGTTTAGTTTATGACTAATCTATTTGATATACCTTGTATATTATTAACATTTATGTTAAACAACTACAAAGAAAAAATAATTTAGAATACATTATTTTTGTAATAATATTATTCAAAAATTCTATTAATTATTATTTTTAATTTTATATCTATAACTATCAATAAATAAAGAATAAGTAAGTTTTGTGGTATAAAATAGCAGTTTGTGCAACAAGAGTGGATATGGACAATTCACTCGAACTGTACAGTATATTTGTTTACGACCCACTAACGAAAATCTACAAATTTAAAAAAGTATTTTAGGTTATTAAGACAAAATATCTAATTTTAATATAATTTATGAATTTTAGTAATTTATAAAATATAAACTGTGATTGGTGGATTTCATTATTTTGCAGTGTTCTCACTAGCTAGAATGGATATGAAATATATTTGTTCAATTGAATGCAATACTTTTTCGTTTAATAATCTATTCGTAGATAAGCCAATATCCATGTGTGTATAGAAAAAACTATTTTTTATATTCCTATAATATAAACACACCATTTAATCCCAGTAGGTAGTAATATCGAAAGGATTACTTCGCCAAATGATAACGTAACTGTGTTTTTCTTATTGTAATCGGACCCTAACTTTTTTTTTGTATAGATATGTATATTTCAGTTTTTTTTTTTATTTTATTTTTATCAATATATCTGGGGATAAGTGCAATTTATGCTCGAATTTTATATTTTTTTACTCGCTCATTCATTAGTGTATGAGTTTTTTTTTGGACCGTCATCAAATCAAATTCAACATTAATACTGTGGTTTTGAATTTGCTTTTAATTTTTAATTTTCTTTTATGAAATGATATTGTCAGTTAACATTAGTCATTTGTCAGTTTTAATTTAAATTCTTTATTTTTGTTCTTTGGTCTTTTATTGTTTGAATTTCAGAAGTTACATGGGAAAAGATAAAATTTAAGTGCTTGTTTATATTTATTTATTTATTTTCATTTATTTATTTTTTATTTATTTGCTTATAACATAAATTTTTAAAAATTGGATGTCACACCGATCATTTATATTCTATATTTTTTTATATGTGTCATTTCTAGAAATTTTCTTTTTTTTTTTTAAATTTTGTTCAGAAGATTTTACATCATATTAAAATTCAGGTCCTGTTTCTAATGTATGTATTCCTGGTGCGGTTAAATAATGTTTACTATTTTTGTGGGAACGTACTCTGTTTTTCTGGTAATATTTTGATTATAGATGTACACCTTAACATAATTATTATTTTTACATGAGATTGTTTAGAATTTTTTATTAAATTGTATTTAATTTTTTAATTTGATGATATTATGTGCTATTGCTGAATTATCTTTCTGTCCTATTCGTATAATAAACCATTTTACTATGTGTTAGAATTTTTCGAATAGTCCGTTATGTATGATGTATATGTATTTAAGTAGTGTTATGTTCCCTTCAAAGACAAGGTGCATAATAAAATATAAGAATAATAGTGCATAATTATCATAAAAATATATTCTTTTTAGTTATTAAACATAAAATGTTAATATTACATATGTACTGATTAAAATAAAGTTGTAATAAACATGTAAAAATAATAAGTTAAAAAAAAACACAAATTAAAAGATTTTAATATTTCAATTTGTGTTTTTTTAATATCAAATAATTTGTGATTTTTTAAAATCACTCGGTTAATCCATTAATAAAGGAAAAATAATACATTGACTTAATAATAAGGAAGCTATATAGAAACTGTAGTTTTATTTCAAATTAAAAACAACACCTTTATACCAAGAAGCTCATAAGATTTTTTTATTTGGAAATATTTTGGTTTGATGAAAATTTTGAAATTCCCTTTTGTTTAGCATTGATGTTAAAGACGCTTTTTAACCCTTAAAATTTAATTTTAAAATTTAAATATTTTGCTGACGCTTTAATAAATACTTAATTATCTCAAACATTAAGGCGGACATATGGTTAATTAGTCCCATGACCTGTCCAAATGGCTGCCGAAGAGCTTTTATAGGGTCTATGATAGATATACACCGAGAAGAAGATTTATTTGTGACAATTAAAATCTTATTATGTCAAATAAATATGATTTTCCATATTGCCTAATATTTAATTTATCGTTAAGAAATGATATATTTTAAGTTTTCATTGCCATGATTAAAATGAATTATCTGTACAGATGTATCATATTTGTCTGAAACAAAATTTATTAATTTATATTGATAAAATATTTATAATAATATTTGAAAGCATTTAAATTAATGGAGTCCCCGAACAGTACCCAAGACTGATAAACTTTCTGCAGCACACCAACTTGTATAATTTAATTTAATTTTTTTAGGAAGTTGATATTATTAGAAAGTTAATATTATTAGAAAGTTGATATTATGTATCTTGTAAATTATAGTTTATTATATTTCATTGTATCGTGTCAATAACCATAGCTGTTGAGACACGTTAATTGTTAAATAAAAAAAAAAATTAAAATAAAGTATATTTCTAATAACAAATACATATCTTTGCAGGCTAACTCCATTTTTTATAATAAAAACATATATTCAATCGACAAGTTATATTTCTTTATCAAAAAAAAAATATTGTCTGGGTAAAGTATATTTCTTTGCGATAAAAAAGTGTATTGCCTGGGTTATTAATATTTTTTTTAATTCTAAAAAATTTATTGGCTCGGTGAATTATATTTCTTTATTATAAAAAAAATATTTAACAGATGAAAAAGTATCATAGTTAAACAAATGATATATGTGTTTGTTAGAAAAAAATAATTCTTATTTATAATAAATTATTAATTTTTACTTAAATTAAACATATTTGTCATAAACAAACTCTAATTTTTGAAAAAAATATATTGCATTGTGTTAGAAAAATATATTTTCCTAAAAACTCAATTATAGAATCGTGTGGAAGTTGCCCACACTATTTAATGCACTGTGAACTTTTGAAATGTTTCCATATATTTAGAAATCATATTTTAAAAGTTTACTGTGTATTAAATAGTGAGAGTCACTTCCACACGATTCTCTAAATAATTGGGTTAGTTATTAAAATATATTTTTTTCTCAAAAATATAATTTTTCTCTAAAATTATAGTATTTTTTATGACAAATATGTTCTAATAAAAATATCAGATTTCATCTAGTAAATATTTTGATATAGGTAAACAAATACACATGGCATCATTTGGGGGGAGCAAGGGGGGCAGCTACCCCCCCTGGCTTCTGCAACTTAATTAACAACGCGTAAGATATGCATTACGATAAACAATCTCATAGAAATAATAATATTCAGGCTAATATAGTTGAAGAATATTATAGGTTGAATATATTTATTGCATATCTAGATTCCCTTATTACGTCGCTTACATCACACTTTCCCGAAGTTTTTCCTTAAGCATGTTAGATCCCAAAAACATAAAAAATACTTTTTTCACTACCGATTAGAAAATGAAAGTAGTGGAAATTTTTGGAATCGACAATTTTGAAGCTGAATACTAAACTGGAGTACGAAAGAGCTTTCTGCACACAATGAGCTCCTCACTAATGATATACCGTCCAAATATTGTGAATTTTATCCAGACATACAAAGTGGTTTAAAAAATATTTATGGCTCTACCACCAACGACAGAGTAAATCGAAAAAAAGTTTAGCATGTTAAAACATGGATGGCTGCGGTCTATTTGATCAGTGCGAAGTCATGGAAGAGGAAGCAAAAGCGATACTAGCGCAAGCTGCAGATAATTCAAGTACTTTAGGGCGATATTTTGTAACTTTGGCGTATCAAATACACGTGTACATTTTACTCTTTACTAAAAAAATAGGTTAAAAACAATAAAATGAGCAACCGGAGTTGCTATGTTGCAAATTATATTAGCAAAAAAAACTGTAAATTATATAAATTTTCAGTAGCAAAATCGAAATTAAATCAAAGAAATAAATGGACAGCTGTATAATAAGAAAAAAAATCTTTATTTTTGTAATAGTAACAGTAATACTGGAAATAACAGATATCAGAAAAGGTTTAAAATAAACAACAAATTATTATTTTTTGATATTCTTCAACATCCCTTAAATCTAAAAGGTTTAGCAAATTATTAGATTTCTGCCTTTAATTATTGTATATGGCTGAAATGAAATCTCGTGACTTATTAATAGAAAACCAGTTTTAATCATTAGTTTCTATGGGTTCTTTCGAACTAAAAATGAGGAAAATATAAATTACAATCGCAAATGTACCAATTGTTTTTGTTAATACGTTTCTATGTTATTATATTATGCTAATATTTTTATTTTGACATTATTTAACCTATTTTTCAATGACAACTTATTAGGCTTAGACAAGATCTCATGCATATTCTCGTAAATACCTGCCTATGTTTTATTATTAATTTTTATTGATTATACTACCTTTTTTAGCTGAAGTAATAAAAATATATTAATAATTTTTTTCACTTGTTTTATAAATCCATATACTTTTATTAAAATTAACGTATACATTTCTATTATTGTATTATCAGTACACGCAAATATCGTCCGTTAGTTCATAAAATAGTTGGCGCTGCTGTCACGCAAGGAGCGAATAATGAATGGAAATAGGCTGATTGAAAAATAAATTATGTTTTCTGTCATCGATGTTTTAAGTAGAGAAAATAGAAATTTAAAATTTGCATTTTCCTAGTGTTGTTTTTGTGTTCATCTTCGCATTTGAGTAAGTTTTTTTTGTGTTTTTGTTTTTTTTTATATAAATTTTAATTTTTTATGTTATTCTGTATGGGTGTCTTCTTGTTCATATTTTTTTTATATCACCCCTTCTGTTTGTTTTTTAAAAATGTGTTCTGAGTTTCTTGTTTTCTCTTTATTTTAGTTTCTGTCTTTTTTGTTGGGTTATTTTATTTAGTAGAGATTTGTTATGACAGCTTAAGTATCAATTCTGCCAAATAGGTCAGTGACATTTTTTGGGTTACTACTAAAGTTCCACTCCCCCATATCTTCGCAATTCAATGAAATATCGGAATAATTTGGTTCTGTTTAAAAGACTGGAACAAATACTTTCTTATGTTGGATTCAATTGTTCGGTGAAGTCAGAGCTTACTTCCAGTTTTTCCGGAAATAACAGAAAATCGATTTTTTTAAAAGGAAACACTCTTTTTTATTGTAAATTTAAATTTATGGAACATTTTTGTTTAATAATCGTGTATTGACAATTTTCTGTCAGCTGTCAAAATGGCCGCCATATTAGATAATATTTTTTCTAAATATGTTACTATTAATTCGTTTATGGAAAAACATATAGGAATGTACGAACTTTATAAAATCTTTTTAGGCTTCAGACTTTACATTGAGACCCATTTACCGTATACCAGTGGCGTATCAAAGCATTTTTATTATTGGCAAGCCGTTTAATAATTCCATCCGCTTTTATCTTCTTTGTTAATTGAGATATTGTGTTACGCAGGCCTTCTCTGTTAAAAGGGTTCGAAATTGCCGAATTCCCCTAACAGAGAAGTCGCTGAAATACCTCAAGGGTGTGGGATAAATAAAAAAATAGATTAGATTGAAAGAGTGTGAAGTTAGCTTTATTTTTTTTTTGGTTAAAAATGTTAACCTTAATCCAAGTTGTCAAAGTTGGAAGAAATAAATGAAAATTATAAAATGTTTTATATTATATCTAAATATTACTGTATGCGGGGAAAAAAATATGTCAAAGGTAAAATATTTCCTATGAAAAACAGACGAATGGTTCTCCGGTTTACGCCAAGTACTTGTCGCTTACAAAATCCAGCAAATCAGGTATGCAAATGTTTCTCTATATCAGTGCTCCGCAACCTTTCCTCATCTGAGGCACACCAAACTGCTCCCTAGAATTTCGTGGCACACCAAAATCTAAAATATATTTATAGCAGTGGCGTAGCTAGGTCGGGGGTCAGTTCACTCCATGTATACTAATTATTTATGGATGTCCAAACTACCTTAGTTTTTTTTTATTGTTTTAAAATGTGAAGAAGCCCCTTTCAGATTTGGGGCATCAAAATTTTCACTCAGGACATAATACATATTTTTTTTTTATTTTTTTTTATTATTCAGATAGAATGAAAAATACAAATAGGTACATACATGAGAACTATACTAAATACTAGGTAGGACAGGTAGGTATACTAAATTTACTTCTGTTGACACGTCAATAGTAATAAATATTTTGACATGATGATGACTGATTAATGTGATACCTGCGCTTGCTTCGTTGAACACAAAAGTTTTATATTCGGCTCAATTTTAGACAGCGCAACTCTCATTTCTTAGTCAAGATCTTTTAAGCATGACCGTTTATCATTTTTAATTAATACAAGTGTTGAAAAACTTTGCTCACATAAATATGTTGTGGAAAACGGAAGTAGTGTGAAGATGGCCTTGTCGGTGATGCGTGGATATTCTGTCTTGATGGAAATCCAGAAAACATCTAACGGAACTTCGTCGAATTTAAGTTTTAGGGTCATATCATTACTTAATTCTGTGAACTCCTCTCGAGTTTGCAATGGCAGTGCTTCCGTGGAACTTATTGCATTGGTTGCGAAAGGATTTCGAATCCAATTGTATTGTTCCGTGTTGATAGAATGGAAATAGTATTCAAATTTTTGTTGAAGCATACTTAAATGTTGTTGGGCCAAATCCACAATCAACTGCTTGTTTTCGATCGTACTGTGGTTGGTCCTGTGATACATTTCTAGACATCCTTTTTGCAACTGTTCCTGCCAAAGTTCAAGTTTCTTTTTGAACCCTTGTAATTTATCGGAGCACGTCAATATATTTTCATTCCGTCCTTGCATTTTTTTATTAAGTTCATTCAGATGTTCGAATATATCCGCCATGTATGCAAGTTTGGCTATCCAGTATTCATCATGAAGGTGCTGGCATAGATCGTACATATCTTGACTTGAAAGAAACTCACGCACTTCGTAGCGAAGTTCAAACAGTCGAGCTAAAACTTTTCCCCGGGATAACCAACGAACTTCTGTATAAAACAGTAAGGATTCATGTTCGCTTCCCATTTCTTCACAGAGTATTCCAAAGATTCGCGAATTTAAGGCTCTCGATTTAATTATGTTTATGATCTTAATACATTCATTCATTGTGATCGAAAGCTGTTCGGGCAAATTTTTGACCATCAATGCTTCTCGATGTATGCAGCAATGTGTAATTTGTATTGACGGATTTTTTTGTTTTACACAAGATACAAAACCTTTCTTACTACCCATCATTGCAGCAGCACCATCTGTACAAATAGCAACGCAATTGGTCCACTGAATATTATGTATTTTAAAAAAATTATCAGTTACTTGGAAAGTTTGTTCACCGGTAGTTCTCTCTGGAACCTCCTTACAAAATAAATAATGTTCTTTAATAGAGTCCTCGTCAACGAAACGTACAATAGCCATCAGTTGTGCTTTATTTTTAATATCGGTTGATTCGTCGATTTGAAGCGCAAAAATTCCAGCCGAAATGATTTTTTTAATTAGTGTTCCCAAAATATCACTTGACATATCTTGGATACGTCTTTTAACAGTATCGGCCGACAAAGAAACTTTACTCACGTCCTTAACTTCGTTTGGCCCAAGCATAAGTCTAACAATTTCCATGCATGCTGGTTTAATAAGCGTTTCACCGATAGTGTGCGGTTTTTTTTGTTGTGCAATTAATTTTGCAACAAGGTAGCTTGCTTCTAATGCCTTTTCAGAAACCGTAACCGCCGATTTCATAAACTGCTTTTGTTTCTTATTTTGATCCAAGCGCCGTTGGAAAAATTGAATGTCTTTTTTGACGCAACTGGGATGATTTGTGATCAAATGACGGTTTAGTTTGCTGGGTACCATTGCTTCATTTGACAACTGTTCACCGCAAATGACGCATTCAGGCTTTGGAGCCGCTTCGTCGCCACACCAAGTGGAACCATATCGAAGGTAGTCTTGATTGTACTTCCTTTTCAGCACCTTTTTTGCTCTTTTTGCAGCACTTATGCTGGAGCTTGTGCTAGGTTCTTCGTCATCTGCTCGTGATTTCAGCAAAAATTTATCCATATTTGAAGCACTATAGTTATTTATAAAAGTAGATACTGCAACAAAACTTAGTCCAGTTCACTTATTTATAAGGCACAAGAATTTATTTATATAGCAATTCACTATTTATTTCACTCTACGATTTATTTGTTTGCCCGCGTATTTATCTGATTCACTTGACTATTCGACTCTCTCTGAGTCTCTGAGCGACGACAGGCGCGCTTATATAGGCAGTGGCGATGTTCAGGAAAACATCGAGTCGCGCCTCGAACGGCACGGATCTTTCTAGTTTAGTCGCCTTCGAGAATCAAGCCGCCGCGCCGCGCCGATAGACGGATAGACGTTTACCATCGGCGCTGTTGTCAGATTGCTTTATTTTTCGCGGGTCTCGCTACAATACGAATCTGATTCGTATTGTCTGCAAGAGCGGCACACCTCAAGTCGGCTTACGGCACACCAGTGTGCCGCGGCACACCGGTTGCGGAGCACTGCTCTATATAATGAAATGAATCTCCTTAAAACCCTTAAAACTACTTATAATTAATAACTACACTTTTGTAAAGTATTTACAATTGCTACCGTCGTAGGGAATGCCCCCAGACCGGTTGAGGTTAGGTCTAAGCACCAAATGAGGCTCAATTCGCAAAACAAATAAAATTGAAAATCCGGGGTTTTGGTCTTGAAATAACCACACTGGGTGTCCAGATATCCTGCGACAGGTTATGATGGTAAATTGGCAGCAAACGGTAGCCTAACAAGAACTACATTGTCTGTGGGCGATTTCTTTGCGAGCGGCCAAACGAATACAGCTGATGGCCTGCTTATTTAATGCTTCAAACTTGCACGCCGATGGTCTTACTGTTTGAAGGTCTTCGAGAATACAACGAAGCCAAGAAGGAACGAATAAGGAAGGAAGGAACGCACAAATGAAAGAAACGAACCAATGAGGTCTGAAAAACATTGACGATTGTAACGATTATTTATACAGAGGGCTGTTGGGGATATAGGTAAGTTAAATAATAATTCATTTTGAAAAACTCACCCTTGATGGTATGTGACCTCTTAGTTATTAATTTATTAAATTCACACTTTCAGCCCGATACTATATCCACCACTAGGTGTATGAATCACAAAGATTACTAAACAATATATCGAGCTGAAGGAATCTGTGGCTTTTGATCAAGAATAAATCCTAGAAAATTCTAGCTGAAATCTTGGCACATGCCACAATCAGAATCCAAGCAAAAACTGGACCAGGAAAGAAGTTCTACAAAATGGCAACAAAAGTCAATGTCTTATAAAGGTCCTGACTAACAAAGGTTCATAGGATAATTTCTGGTAAGACTGCGGTAACTATTTACAATTTTAGAAGAATTTGACAAATGAAGGGGGTCAAATTAGAGATGAAAACAATAACAAACCAAATTTAAAGTTGTTTAATATTTAAAAGATCTGTAGTCATTACTCGAAGTAGCAAAATATATTTACTTAGACTATAAATTATTATTTATTGAATGCACTAAATACTATTGATAATAACCCAGGTGAGATTATATTTTAATGCAAATTACTGTTTGATAACAATGGATATTTTATGAATGTATACTCTGGATTTATATACCCGTACAATCTTAAATCTAAAGATAACTAAAGAGATTAGCATAGGTTATAGTAGAATAGGTAAGTAATAGGGTAGTTTAGTAATTAGAGTAGCTTAGGGTATATAAGAATCAAATAGAAGTAGAATAGTGTACATACTCTCATATACTAGATTTAATTGGTGTGTGACTTCATGGCTTACTTCTGTTTTATCGGAAATAACAGAAAATCTCAATTTTTTTTTTAATTTTTAAATAAAAAATTTGAATTTCAGAAACATTTATGGATAAAAATCATGTGCTGAAAATGTTCTGTCAGCTGTTAAAATGACCATCATATTGGAAAATATTTTTTTTTGTATGTTACTGACAGAAAATTTTCAATACACGCTTCTTGTACAAAAATGTCCCAGAAATTCAAATTTACAATAAGAAAAAGGGTTTTCATTAAAAAATAAAAAATAAATTGCGATTTTCTGTTATTTCTGGAAAAACCGGAAGTAAGCCAAGACGTCACAGAATAATTAAATCCATTATAAGAATTTTTTGTTTATTTTTCATTTTCTTTGTTTTCCAATAAATAAATATTTTAAATTTTTTCAAAATTTTGCCCCTCCCTAGAATTGTGTAACGACGCCCATGCAAATACTTATATACTCGCTAAATTTTCCAGCCGTTTTAATCTAGTTATGTCTAAAACCGTTAAATAGGAAAGCAGGATAGGTATTAAAAAACTTGTATTGCTGAATATTTTCTATTATAAGTAATATAAAATGAGAACCATATACACATTTTTTTAAAATTAAAACAAAATTCTAGTCATGGAGGAGAAAAATGTCTAATATAGCATTTACCCAAATATCTACAAATATAAAACATATTTGTGTTTATAGATAAGAAAAATGAACTACAAATAAAGAAATAATAAACATACATATCCTGATCTAAAAAATAACCAACCAGTTCATTAATGCTTTTGCCATAGTACTTTTTTAAAATAGATCCGACAAGTTTAATTCAGAAATGTGTACGTTTGAGGCATATTTCGCTTACTTACAATTTATTGGATTATCTTCTACCTTTTCATATACTCGTACATTTGGCATAGAAACAGAAAATAAAATGTAACCACTTTTTAACCATACAGGTTACTATACGCGTTTGTCTCGGATTCAAATTCCCTCTACACGGATCTCCTAAACCTTAACAGCTACAGACTCAGTTAAAAAAAAAAGTTTTGAAATTTGATTCGTTACACCTGATATTTAAATTTGATGTAAAACGACAAATTCAGTGATAATAACACTTAATCATTTTGTAACGTTTAGTTAAAATATAATTTTCAACTCAATTTGCCACTTCAAGCACATTATTAATTTGAAATAAAATAGGAGGTTAATATTTACAAAAAAAAAAAAATTGATGGGGGCACTGAAAAGACGAAACGTTTTTTACCAAATTTAAATATCGGTAAGTGTGACAAATGAGAATTTTAAATTTTTCCCCACTTAACTGACCCTGTATCTGTTACGGTTTAGGAGATCCCTGTAGCGGGCCTTTAAATCCAGAAAACACTTCTTCGCATCTCAAAACAAAAAAACACGGGTTTAATATTTTTGAAAGAACTATTCTGCCACATCAAATTCGACCACCTCTCCTATAATTTTTTTTATTACTTAGTACAATTTTTCTAAATTCGTCAAACACTTCTGGTGTCATAAAATATATCAAACAGTAAAAAAAATCAGTTGATTAGACTTTGCCAGTGGCGTACGGCAGGGGTAAGTAACACTTTTATCCCTTTTAAATGTTACGTCACTGCCCAAAAACTTATTTTGACTACAATTTTAAATTTTTTGATATTTTTTAAGTAAATCGTGCACTCTTCTTTTGAACTTATAAAGCGATTGGTTTTCAAGATATTCGCACTCAAAGGAGGACTTTTTATTTTACTTTTTAATTTTGAAAAAAATTCAATTAATGGGACATAGAACAACTGAAGATTCTCTGATTAAAAACGAGACGATTTAACAAAACATGCTTGGGTAAAAAGTTAACAACTTTAATATCGTGTAGTTATTTCGGAAACGAAAAACATTTAACTATGCATGTTTCGTTTAATTGTCTCGGTTTTGATCAGATATCCTTTCATTGTGAAAATAAAGTAATACAAAAATTATAGCCATTAATAATTTTTTAATTTTCAAATTTAACACCCTATATTTCTGAAACGAGTAACATTTTACCTAAGCAAGTTTCGTTTATTCATCTTATTTTTAATCAAAGAATCTTCAGTTGTTCAGTGTTCCATTATTAATGGGACACCCTTTATATTAAACCCGTGTTTTTTGTTTTTAGTTATGATACATATTTTGGAAAATATTTGCTTGTCCCGGGGCTTTTGGGATACTCCGTATGTATGAACGTTGTATGTGCCTATGTTATAATTACAAGTCCAATTTACCCATTGATATTTTGGTTGCAATTTCTAGAGTAGAAAATATTTATTTTTGCTTAATATTGTTGATTATAAAGAGTAAAATACATTACTATTTAACAAGGCTTTAAACATGTTTAACACCTATCTTTTTATTCAACTCATTTTGAAAAAAATGCGTTGAAAATTTTCTAGCCTTAGTATGTATTTAATTTACTTAACCACCTTTTCGATATAGTTGGCCCTGCACTTTTTCTACATTTATTGAATTTATGCCGTCAAAATAAGTATACGTTTTTTGACCATAAAGTAAGTAAATAAATATATTTTAACTTTGACACCCTATATTTCAGAAGTAGATAACATGATTGTGACTCAGTGTTATTTAGTAAAATATTAATATTTTGATGTTCTTAAGCTATGGCTAGAATATTTAATATTCCTTATGGAACTTCATATTGACGAATTGACGTTTTGCATAAATATGTTGCTTTGGTGAAAAATTATATTTTTTTAATTCAGTCCGAATTGAGTCAAACATCTTTCAGATACAGTTTGTTTTCATTGGCGTGTGTTGGAATAAACAAATTCTGTTGAGAAGGCTTATTTTGAATTATAATTTATAATTCAAATTTGATTAACAATAGTTACCTATAAATATACATACGTTGTTTTATATTACTCTTTTTTATTATAGCACATCTTCCACATTCTTTGATATTTCTGTCTACCATAATTTGCACTTTGTTTGAATCAATTTATTAAAATTAAGATTATATTTTTAAATAAAAGTTTTTATCTTGCTATTTGTAGAAAGGTATAAAATCAAAGAACGTTTCCGGAATAAAAGTCGTTGAAAATTGTCATAAATTTTTTACGAGCTTTGAAGAAAATTCAATCTATAAAATCTTACTGAAATATGAGATTCATATCTCTAAAAGTTTTCATTTATCAAGCTATCAACTTTCGTGATTGAAAATCGTTGATAAGCGCCTCCAATACAAATTGAAAATCGGAAAATTCCATTTACTTTGTAGCGGTTTGGTACCTAATATAATTCAAATGTAAATCTCATTTAAACCAAACAAATCTGCACGTCACCAGTCATCCAAGTAATACATTTATTAAACATTTTGTAAAATTATACAGTTACTACTTACTTCTTAACTGTGTATAAACCTTTTCGAATTTGATCATATGTACCAAATTTTTATTTTATATAGATAAAATTAAATAATTTATTAATTAAAACATGCAAGACTTATTTAGAAATAAATACAACAGTATGTTCTGTGCTTTATTTACCTATAAACAAGTTTATTTTTATTATTTTGACAAAATTATGTATAATTCCCATAAGAAGCCATGTATTTTGAACAGCGTATGCAGTACCAGCGCCCATGCGGTTAATTATAGAAGCTTAATTAGCATGCGTTTTTGGGACTGTATTTTGAGTATGCCTATTTGTCTTCTTATTTCTAGTCTTCATACAAGTGACCAAAATATGAACTGTGATTGATGGATTTCATGTTTTTTGCAGTGTTCCTACTAGGTAAAATGGATATTATTATTATATTGATGGTATTCGCTCCGTGCGCGACCGCAGCGCCAATTCGTTTTGGTATTAATGGACTATTTCTGCGTAGACTGACAAATACAATTTTTAATAGAATTCGTAATTAAAAAGTATATATGTATGTTAGTTTTAATAAAAGTATATGGATTTGTAAAACAAGTAAAACATTAATTTTTTATTATTATTATATATTTTTATGGCTTAAATTAAAGAAAATTATGTTTAATCAATAAAAATCAATAATAAAATATAGGCAGGCAACAGTATTTACTGGAAAATGTATGAGAAGTTGCCTAAGTCTAATAAGTTATCATTGAAGAATTAGCCTGTTCTGTCAAAATAAAAAAATACCATTTAATACTAGCGTGAAGTTAAAATGTATAAAAAAAGGATCGTTATTTATATTTTCATTTTTGTTCGAAAGAAAACATAGAATGATTGATTAAAACTGGTTTCCCATCAGTAAGTCACAAAATTTCATTCCCGCCACATATAATAATCAAAGGCAGAAATCTTGAAATCAAGTCCTTGCTGAATGAACATTTAAGAATAAAGGGATATTAAAGAACATCGTAAAAGGATAATTTATTGTTTATTTAAAACCTTTCAAGTTTCTGATGTCTACTATTTCCATAATTACTGTTATTATTACAAGACTAAAGGTAATTTTTCTTCCTACTGTACACCTATCTATTTATTTCTTTGATTTAATTTCCACTTTGCTACTTAAATTTTTTATATAAGTTTCACTGTTTTTTTTTTGCTAGTATTTGTACAATTTTCAACACAGTGACTCCGATTGCTTATTGTATTGTTTTTACCTGCTTTTTTGAAAAAAAGTAAAATGTATACGTGTATTTGATATGCCAAAATTACAAAATATCGCCCTAAAATTCACGAATTATCCGCAGCTAGCGCTAGTATCGCTTTTGCTTCCCTTTCCATGACTTCGCACAGAGCGAATACGCTAGTTCAGTGGTGATGTAATTATGGTTCCACTGACAATTAAAGTGACAGTAGATTTTTTGAGTGCGTTTTGTTTGTTTTGTTTACCTAAATTATATAATTTTTTCACTTTTATAAACATATTCCTAAAGTAAATAGATAACATGCATCAAATATACAATCGTTTAGTTACCAATTACATACTTAAAAACAATTTTTTATGACCTGTACACAATATTTAGAAATAAACTAAAAACAGTAAAAACGTATATGTAAAATTTATCGATGTTTTTATTAAAAGTTTGGTTAGAATTAAATTGACAGTGGAACCAAAATGACATCACACCAAACTAGCGTATTACAATTATCTAGATGTCCATATTTGTCATTTAGTTTTACAACCTGTGTTCTATATTTTACTAAAATTTTGTCGATATTTCTATGATGACTTAAGGATGTTCTATTCCTTTTTTTATTTCGACAAAGTTGTCAGACACCACATCCATAGTTCTATCTTATTTCTACGCGCAGTCTAATGGGATTCCTGTCTTTTTCGGTATTTAACAACACCTGAAACACGGACAGGCCAATTTTGCCTGTATATTTCAATGTATTTAACAAGAATATTTTTATTTATTACTTAGACACCGACTTTAAGAGTTTCTTTCTTATTCGTTATTAATTAACATTTTTTTTTTGACCCCTATGTAGTGGAATTAATTTTTAAACAAATGATTAACTACATTTTTTATATTAAATATTTTATACATGATGAGACAAAAATGATTGCAAATATTTGAAAGGGTGATAGAACAAATAAAATAAAGATCAGTTTGCTGTATAAACTGATGTCCGAAACTTTGAAATAAAGGAAATGAAGCCATTCAAAAGGAAGATGGAAAAACCAGTTTTTTGGCCTTAACTTCAAACTCAAAATTTCTTGGAGAACATAAAATTTTTATATTATTTGATTTATTAGTAAAACAGGAAAAAAAACATAGTTTTTAAAAGAGTTGTGTTGTGTATTGGTAATGGGTTGTGTATTCTTACCCCTATTTTTTTTTAATTTTAACTTTTCGGTAAAACTGTTTAAGAAAAACAAATTTTCATAGTTTTTTTGTAGAAAAAAGGTATTCTTGCTTAAACTCGATAAAGTGGACCGTTTTTAAATAATTTTACTTTTAAAATGTATTTGAAGACAAGATAATTCGTTAACGTAACATGATAACAGCATTTCAAAATCTCTAGTTTGATAATAAACGAAACTTATACATAAAAAATTTATGTTTAAACTATAATATAAAACTAGAACAAATGTTTAAAATGTCCTCCATTTTGTTTAATACATAGGTTCAGTCGTCGTCTCAGAGAAAATGTAATTCGATTTAAAATATGGCTACTGTTCATTAACGCTGTGCACTTATTTTCTAACCGCCTTCCTAATTCATCTAAATTAATAATTTATAAATTACAGAACTTAGGGTTTAACTCTCCCCACATAGTAAAGTCCAGCGGATTTAAGTCTGGCGACCGAGCAAGCCAGTGAATGGGTGCATCTGCATCCCTGCCTATCCATCGACCAGAACAATTTTGATGTAACCACATTCTGGCAGCCCTTGTAAAATGGGATGGAGTACCATCATGCATGAATACCATTTTATTCCGGATTTGTGGAGGAACATCTAAATTTTGAAAGAGCTGATTTTCAAAAAAAAAAAATCTAAATACATATCATCGTTTAAATTGCCGGTAAAATATAAAATCTGAAGGAATCTATTACTCATTGTCGTTGCCGGAACACTGACTTTAAACGTATGTTAATAATGGTGTTCTCGTACAACAAAACAATATTCTACAGGATAAAAGTGATAGCTGTGGATATTAAAGATACCTTGCCTTTTAAATGTGGCCTCATCGGTAAAAAGCTGGGGCAGCTGGTGTATAAACGATGTAGAGCTGCAGAACTTTTAAAAAATACAATACAATACATCTATATTTTACAGAAATTATTTTAGATATTCTAAAAAATACCTAAAATTCGATGGATAATCTCATTAATTTTCATTGTTAAATAGGAAATAGTGGGTGTGCACTGCACCTCTTGGGCCACCTGCCCCCATCGTCTTCTTTAGTTGTTCTAGTGATCTCGATGGGCAAATGACTGTCAAAAGGAATAATTACCAAGTTTGTGAACAGCGAAACTTTTTGTTAACAGCATTTTAATAAAAATTTAAAATAGGTTTATTGAACAGTTCTACTTTAACATTTTTCCATACATCTGTTTTTATTTTCGATCAACATACTGTTATGACAAGAAAGTGTCACTCTTCGTAAACTTGATAATTATTCTTTTTGACTGACATAAGCCTACTAGGACTACTAGAAAAACTAAAGGAGACGATGAGCGATGAAATTAATCAAAACGTATATTTAACGTATATTTTATAATGTCTAAAATAATGTCTGTAGTTCTACAGCATGTATACACCAGCCGCCACTGATAAAAAGAATTTAATTAAATAATTGTGGATCTCCTTAGTTTTTCTAACAGTGCCTGGAAAAACTTCATTCTGGTTGGAAGAAGTTCTGGAACTTTTCAAAAGTGAAAACCATGTTCACGCAAAATTTTAGTTACTGTATATTGCGAATTACCTATTTGTCTCGTGTTGACCGTTTTAAGATTTGCTTAACAATATTTAAAATTTGTTCTTCGACTTCTGATGTTCTGACAATTCGTGGTAGACCTGTATTATTTACTACTTCCACTTTTCCTGTCTCCCTAAGTCGCCTTTTAACAGAAATTTGGTATATTTCAAAGTTCAAAGAGGAAATGTTCCTGCATATCTTCTGACTGCAGCATTAGCATTTGCTAGACATTTACCCAACGTAAGTAGCATGTCGGTATACTCCTCAAATGTATAATAATACATGTCATAATAGTCCAAGCGGCGACCGCCGTAAAAAGGTGGTCATCCAGTATAAGTACAAAAATATATTTTATTACTTTTTGGGTATTAGATAAATAACAAATCATCGGTCTGGTAGCCTATGACTTGTCCATTTTTTTTTTAAATAATTTTTTTTTTGTAAAATTGATCTACCTAACTTAAACATAATTTTTTAGTTTACGATGGCGTTTTGACCAAATGAATATAGAAATTCAAGTCTGGCGTTCTTAGTCTTGAAACTGTTTATCAGACCAACCCCAACAAATTAATTACAACAAATTTTCTATACAAGGTATAAGAAAAAGTCAAACGTCAAAATTTTTATTTTTTATTCCTCTTTCGAATAAAATTGGTCTGGCACGTTCATCCTTGACCAAAATTCTGCCAGACCAAGATTAAGCAAGTCCTTCCCTACTGCTTGTAAAGTGCGAGTTGTTTTTGTTTTTGACATAATTGACATCATTCAAATCTTAACCTGTTTAATTCGCCAAAATGTGATGTGCGTGTTTTTAAATGACATTTACTTAGCTAAATAATTAAATAATTTTTTATTGTATTAGAAAAATGAAATGCTTTATCTGTAATATCACTAATAGCAAGGAGAAAGTATTATCGTTTAATGCTGATACATTTCAAAGATGTGTGTGTGCAGTGGTTGACTGGCATCGGGATTAACCCATTTGCCACAGACATTATTATTTTTATTACAATTGTTACCACTGATTGTTAATTGTTATTGGTTTATATGTTAATTTTAGATTCTTTAATAAATGTTATCAATGTATTAAATACTTTTTTATTGTTTGAGATCAATAGCAACGTAATATTGGTTGGAAAAGAAATCCCTATATCTAATAACTTCGTTAAAAATTTTTTTCTATATTTATTGTGGTTGTTACATGCAAATATCAAATGATTAAGATCTCCTACTGAATTATTATCACAAGAACAGAAGGGTGTCCTTAGGACACCGATCTTAAATAGGTGGGAAGGAAACCCACCATGGTTCAACCTCATCCTAGTAATGTAAATAGAATACTGTCTGGATACTTGAAATTCAGAAATGTGGGAAACAGTATTAGATGTATTAGGCTGAATTTGTGTGTAATGATTGTTTGAATTATTGTTATGTTTGAAATCAATCCAGATCTTTTCCCAATTGATTCTTATTTCTTTTTTAAAGCAATTGATAATATCGGCATTTCAAAGATGTTGTTTATTTATTGAAATAAGAAAACAGAATCATTTCATGTACGGTGATTTAATATTAATACCTGAACTTCAAAAATCTGCAGGTTATCATTTGAAATTTTACCATAATCTGGTTGCTGTAAAAAATCTGTGGTTGACGAATTTAATAAATCTTCATGTTATCATCCACAGCAAATAATAATAATAATAATAATAATAATAATAATAATAATAATAATAATAATAATAATAATAATAATAATAATAATAATAATAATAATAATAATAATAATAATAATAATAATAATAATAATAATAATAATAATAATAATAATAATAATAATAATAATAATAATAATAATAATAATAATAATAATAATAATAATAATAATAATAATAATAATAATAATAATAATAATAATAATAATAATAATAATAATAATAATAATAATAATAATAATAATAATAATAATAATAATAATAATAATAATAATAATAATAATAATAATAATAATAATAATAATAATAATAATAATAATAATAATAATAATAATAATAATAATAATAATAATAATAATAATAATAATAATAATAATAATAATAATAATAATAATAATAATAATAATAATAATAATAATAATAATAATAATAATAATAATAATAATAATAATAATAATAATAATAATAATAATAATAATAATAATAATAATAATAATAATAATAATAATAATAATAATAATAATAATAATAATAATAATAATAATAATAATAATAATAATAATAATAATAATAATAATAATAATAATAATAATAATAATAATAATAATAATAATAATAATAATAATAATAATAATAATAATAATAATAATAATAATAATAATAATAATAATAATAATAATAATAATAATAATAATAATAATAATAATAATAATAATAATAATAATAATAATAATAATAATAATAATAATAATAATAATAATAATAATAATAATAATAATAATAATAATAATAATAATAATAATAATAATAATAATAATAATAATAATAATAATAATAATAATAATAATAATAATAATAATAATAATAATAATAATAATAATAATAATAATAATAATAATAATAATAATAATAATAATAATAATAATAATAATAATAATAATAATAATAATAATAATAATAATAATAATAATAATAATAATAATAATAATAATAATAATAATAATAATAATAATAATAATAATAATAATAATAATAATAATAATAATAATAATAATAATAATAATAATAATAATAATAATAATAATAATAATAATAATAATAATAATAATAATAATAATAATAATAATAATAATAATAATAATAATAATAATAATAATAATAATAATAATAATAATAATAATAATAATAATAATAATAATAATAATAATAATAATAATAATAATAATAATAATAATAATAATAATAATAATAATAATAATAATAATAATAATAATAATAATAATAATAATAATAATAATAATAATAATAATAATAATAATAATAATAATAATAATAATAATAATAATAATATCGGCACAACAAGGTAGATAATAGATAATAATAATAATATTAATAATAATAATAATAATAATAATAATAATAATAATAATAATAATAATAATAATAATAATAATAATAATAATAATAATAATAATAATAATAATATTAATAATAATAATAATAAACAACCCCTTTTCCTACACAAGTCGCACAGTCGATCAGGGGTTGAAATTCACTCGTAAGGGGTGAATAAGGAAAAGTATTATTATTGTCCTCCTTAAATTCTGAACCCTTTTCACTATCTATTCCAATTTTTATAACAAAAAACCCGGTAAATTATCATTTCTGGTGGATAGAGAATTTTTCATGTTAAATCTGCTCCGCTTTCCCCTATATAGTAAACTGAACTTAATTTTCATTCTTCTGTCACCTCCTAATATATTTGTATTCCTTTTTTGACTCATCTTGTATACTATGATATATTTATCCTCATTTATTTCTATTTTACGTCTTTCAGTACTATTTAATTGCAATGAGTGATGAAGTTCAGCAAACATTAGCCTTTTTACAATATTAATCGTTGGTAATTTTTAAAGACAGGCGGCATAAATACATTCATGAATTATGTTTACTTGAAGTTGTATTTCATAAAAAAAAATCTAAATTATATTTTACTTCCATTTCGTATATATATGAGTATTATTGCTTCTCAAAATACTACTTTATTACTTATTTACTATTATGCTTTATTTACATAATAAAATACGTTGGTGATTGTGATTGTGTTAAATATGTTTACTTGGTAAATAAATTACCATAATATTTATTAATGTTCTTATACATTTACAAGTAAAACTTTTGTTTATCAAATCCAGTATTATTTGCTCTGTAAGAATCATTTTTTTATGTATAAAAACTTTGTTAATATTTAACGACCAGTGCTGGATTCAGGATTTTTAACAAATTGGGGAAAAAAAATATAGTTATAAACTGTCAATAACGATTACAAGAAGTAGTTTTTTAATTGTTTCCCATATAGCTAACTTTTCTGTTGATCACGAAACAATATTTTCAAATTCTTGAAACTAACCAATTCGACACTAATTGATTTTGGCAGGTTCATAACTTTTTCTGTGTTAAAAAAATGTTTAAGTTTATGTAGATTTTTAGAAAGGTTTAAATTAAAATATCAATTATTTTTCCAAAATTTTAAGTCCTTATCTTTAAGGATTTAAATGTGCAGATGGTATTTTTAGAACTTTCGTACTATTGTATTTTATTTTTTCTTATATTATGTATATGAGAAGTCAAAAATTCTGGTTATTTTTAAAATTGTAAAAAATGTTATTGAGTAAACTTGTTTTTATAAACAAGAATAACAGATAAATATAAAAATATAATATGTATAAAAATATAGGGTGTTTCAGAATAAAGTACCGTAAACTAGGGGACTTGTAGATGTTTACTAATTATTAAGAAAAGCTAAATATTATTTTTCTGCAAACGTCCCAGTTTTCATTCTACAGGGTGATAAAGTGAATTTATTAAATACATAATTTTCTAAATATCTTCCCTTATGGTAAAGATTTTTACTTAAAAATATGTATTTGTTAGTTAATCTCCAATAATAATTAATACACTTTATTTCGATAAATTACGATAACCCATTTTCGTAGAATTGAGGGCTAAGAAGACAATTTTGATCCAAACTTTTTAAAAACTCTTTATTTCATAAAAGTTCAGATTATTAATTATTCTTTTCGTAATTTGTCACAAAAAAGGACAATGATCTTTTTAAGTTTTAGCTCTACCGACACATGACAGTTACATACATTACGAAACAGCAAAAATGCAAATATTTATTTATGGCCGATTTTATAATCAATAAAAAAAGTCCATTAACTAATGGGAACATAAATTCATTAGATCATGGTCCTATTAGTTAATGTACTTTTTAATAATCATTTTAAAATTGAACCTACATTAAATTTAAAATTGTACATAGATTTCTTGTTTGAGTAGGACTAAAACTGAAAAATCTTGGAAATTAAATGTTCTACAGAAATCAACCAAGATCTCCTTCTTTATGACAAATTGCGTGACGAATCAGTGAAGAATAATTATTAATCCTAACTTTTTTCAAATATAACATTATAATTAGAGAAAGATATACTTACATCGGTAACAAGTTCTTTTTTAGAAAAACTGATAGACTATTATTCTTATAGTTTATTTGAAAATAAATGATAGCAAAATTATATAAAAATATAGACCTTTGCCATAAAAACTCTGCTATTATGCATTTTCAAATAAACTATAGTGATAATTTAATTTAATAGAGCGAGTATGAGATCACACCTGAGAAATTGGGGCATAGGGAAGAGATTATAAAGCAGGTATGAAAGGCGTTGCAAAAGATAAATATATAGAAGTTATTTTAAAAGTTGGATAAAAAAACTAGTGGAAACCATAAATGCAGTTGTTGCTATGGGAGAACAAAAAGTAAAGAAAAAGCTTTGTTAATGTTAAAAAGTGGTACCGCATTAGACCCGAAACAATTCCTTGGTTTTTTTATAATCTTGTGAGATGCAAAAAATACTGCCCGAGTGGAGAAGCATTATTGCTCCTATATAGAAATCCCAGGGATGTACAGCAACGGACCAACTATAGGCGAACAGTGACTGAATTATACAATAGTCCCGTGTCGATTTTATTTTTAAAAATTTTTGAGAATACCTATTATTATTAGTTACATTGAGTTTAATAAAAACCACAGATTTCGAAAATATTGTAAGTTATAAATATATAGAAAATGTGTACATGGTTTTATTAATCTTTTTTTGAGGTAGGTAATTATGTTTTGAATAATTTACAAACTTCTTTTGAATAAAAGACAAAAGATTTCTGTTTTTATTAACTGAACAAATAATATTTTATACAAACAATATATAACTATTTAAAAATTTTTACAAGTATCGCATATTTATATGAAATAACTTACCCAATAAGCTAGAATTAAATGAAACAAATTGATAAACAATAGATGTGAAAAATTGTTTTAACAATTTTATCCCTAGAGAAACTTATTTTAATTGCATATTGCCTTAATCAGTTTATTCATTATAAAAGTATATTTCTTATCAGTTATTACATGTAATAAAATAAAGTATAAAACATACAAACTAATAGGTACTTACTTAGAACGAAACTAATATTTAAAAGAAAAACCTGACCAAAAGATGTAGGATAAATTGTCGCAATAGTTTTTAGAAATTACTATTTTTATACCACTTCTTTGGCATTATATGTCCAAAAGTGTACTTAATTTCTAAACTAATGCATTCAAATAGTTCTTTAAATAAATAAATAAATAAAATTTCACCAAGAAAGTTTAAAAAATTCAAGTACCTAATTAAATATATCATATATCTATATATATATTGTGTTTACACTCATGTTGTTTAATAACAATTTATAAATGGGGTGGTAATATTAATAATAATTTTGTTGCCAACAATTGTCCATTCATAAATTAAATTAATAATTAGATAAGTGACATTCATAACATTCATTCGTCCGAGAGATAAAAAACACATTTTGTTTAATAACATTAGATGATATATTGTAAGGATGATAGTTTAATTTATTTATTTATAACACACTATTTACAATTTATTCATGACGTACTAATTAATTTATATAATACTGGGCACTAACTTACAATTATAATTTATGTATTACAATTTAACTTTTCTGTCCAACACTTTATTCTAAACCATTTGTCCTCCGATAAAATTGTGCTATTTATACAAAGTCCACTCTATACGAGAAGTTTCTAGACGACGATAGAATGTTTTAGAATTCTGTTTCTATGACTCAAAGTTACACACCGATTGTTGTAGTATATTCAAGATGAGGAGCGTTTATCTCTATAAGTCGATATTTCAACCATGAGTCGAGTGGCAAGCTAAAGGTCGCGTGCTTAGACAGGGTTGGCACCGCGTCACATTGCCTCCTCCTTAAGAAATAGTTCCTCCTAGAACTAAAACTAAATGATTGTATCTGCAACTGGATTCTCTTTTACAATTTCCAGTTATATGGAAATAACAAGGAACGGATTTTATTGAAACCTGGAATATAAGCGAATGGCTGCAGACCAGTATTCGGATCTGTGAATCTTGGAAGATTACTTGCAGCATGTTTCTTATGATCCTCCAAGTTAGCTCCAAGTTAGCTGGTTGCTCTATACCCTTGGCATGGCTAGTTTTTGTACACTGGACTCCAGTACGTGCTCTTTCAGACTGAGTAATGCTTCCCATACATCATGATAAGTGGATCGATCTCAGAAGGTGTTCATTGTTTCCAAATAGAAAAGATAACGCAATCAATTTTAAAGTTTTAGTGCTTTTCCAGGGGCCGGTAACTGATTTTAAAGTTCTGGCAATTGACCAAACTTGTCATTTATAAATATTATATATCTATAATTAACAATTTTGAAAGAACTCAAAACAAAACTTATAAAACTTAACGTTTTTTACCAATTAAATAATGTTATCGGTACCGTTCAAATTTCTTTGAATTTCCTTACAATCTTCCACCTTGAATATTTGCACATATTTGGAAATAATAACCCCACTACAAAAACCTAAACTAAACAGTTATGAGACCATGTTCCTATGAACAAACTTATCCAAAGATTTAGAACTCTTTACTTGCTCTTGGTTATCCAACACATAAACAGAAATATATTCAATTAAGCATAAGTTAATAACCATTCAATGATTATTAATAAAACTTAAATGATATTGTGAAATATAATTCAAGTGATAGATAAATAAATGCAATTGCAAAGAAAAAAGCTATATGAATCTAAGGAATCCATTACAATGAATAATTACCATAAAGATGCGATTTAACACAAGAGTCCTATTGTAAAATTACCTGTTTATAACTAAATTACAATAGCATAAATTAGGTAAGTTGTACATAAGTAAAATAAGAGAAAACCATATTCTGAAAAAATTATCAACAAAAGAAAAAGTTGTATCCGAATAAAAAAAAAGTAAAAAAGGAGAAACAGTCGACACGCTTTTTTGACTATTGGTCTTCATCAGTACGGTGCAGTCATGTTCAAAGGATCATGGAACTTGTGTTGGAAAAATTTTACAATAGCAGAGGTCACTAACAAGAAACCAATAACACATTTGCAGTTCCAGCTAGTATCCCCTAATTTTCTGGGCTTATACTAACGTCATAAAATGATGGTCTCTCTATGGCTAACAGCCATTCTTTCCTAAAATTTTTTGGTATGGTACAACAAAACATACAAATTATTTGATTTTTTAAATGCACAAATATTTGTAAAAACATACACATGAACTGTTATTCCTTCCTTGTATCTTCTACCGTAAGATGCATTGTTACATCCAGGTACAAAATAACAAGAGAGGTTTTGTTAAAATTTAACACCAAATTACAAATGCTTTTTATTAAAATAATACACTAAACGACTAAACTAAAAAATAATGTTTTATATAAAATATTTACTAAAAGAACAAAATAAAACACAACAGATAATAAAATCGATTATAAACGTCGAACGCCGATCTTAAGGTTATTACTAAACTTGCGCCGAGTCTGTCTTGTCAGTAGTGTCAACTTAAAATTTACGCATAATGGCGCCCATCATATTGGGGGTCAAAATTTTTTCACGATGCGGTATCTAGACTTTCTAAGAGCTATGAATATTTCTCACTATAATGGCTTTGACAAAGTTAACAGTTTTGTTGCACGCCTAATTAAAATTAGCTATAATATAATAATATTTATTTTCAATAAATAATTTTAAAGTTATTTGTACGTAGTATAATGTTTTTGTGTAATATTATCCAAGTTAAAAAGGACTTTAAATATCAATGCTTATTTCATGATTAATGTAGGTATATGCAACACATTATACGCTACTTACGATACATTTTCAGTTTTCATATCTATTTCTTAAAAAAATTATAATCGTAGAAAAAATCTTGGTGCATTTTGAGCGAAAAGTTCGTTTCCGCTTTCGACAGATTGCCTCGCTCGGCTACGATTCGCGCGGGAAACTTTCTGTCTCAAGCGGCCAAGTATCACTATTCGCTCTTAATACAAAAATAGCTATTCTAAAAAAAGGCTATTGCGAGTATTAAAATATTATTTATTTTTGACTATAGTTTGTTAAAAGTTGGAAGTTTTTTAATTGAGGTATGATTAAAAAGTAGTAATTAACTAGTGCATACCATTAAAAGATCTTTTATTATACGAGGTGAGAAAAAAACATGTTTAAATTTTAATTAAAAAAAGCGGCGTTTCAAATAACACAAGCCAATTCCCCTTAGTAACTTAGTTATAATTTAAATATCGTCCTACCTATGTTATTTTTTTTAACTAAATTTGGCATGCGACTTGCTAGATAAAAGTGATATGTATATTTTCCAAAAACCTATTTGAATTAAAAACGAAGTGGTGTCAATACGGTTTAGCAGAAATAATTAGGGTAAGCGATAATTTTTAAAAATTATTGTCGTAAAAATTATTTTATTGTTTAGTACTTAAAAAACAATATTTCTGCGTTATCTTACTACATTAAGAATGGGACAGAAAAACTAAAGATTTTCTCATTCAAAAAGCATGCTTAGAGAAAATGTTACTCGTTTTCAAAATACAGAGTATTTTGGTTGAAAATTCAAATATTATTTTTGACTATATTTTTTTTATTTCTGAGTATAATTTTGCTAAATTCTACAAATAGTTTTGGTAACACAAGATAAATCTATCAACAAAAAAAATCAGTTAAATGAAAGTGACGTACAGATAAATAGGTAACACCTTCATCCCCTCTTAATTTGACGACGGTATCCAAAAACTTATTTGGACCATGTGAATAAGCAATATGCTTTTCTTGGGAACTCATAAAATATATGGTTTTTGCGTTATTTACACGAAAAAATGTTCAACACATGACTTTCCTATCTAGTTATTACAGGCTTTTTCAGGTTAAAATACTAAACAATTTAAATTTTACACTTTTCCTCCAATTTTTCCAGTACGGTACATTTTAAAGAAATCATATAAAAAACAAAAATTATAGAGAGCGACATCGCAAACAACTTTTAGTTCAACAATTTTCTAAAAAATCAGAATTTTGCTAATTTTGTCAAATATCTCGAATACGGGCCATTTCTGAAATTTTTTGTAAAAAACAAGACTTATGGAAAATAATATTAGAAGTAACTTTTATTTAAAGAATTTTGTTCTTCAAACATAAATAACAGTTATATTCCATAAAATATAAAAATTGCCCTCGATGAAGTATCCCCCCCAGATGTTCCGACTCTGCCTAAAATCTAATCAATTCACCACAAATCGGAATAAAGCTTAAGTTTAAAATTTGATGTTTTTCTTTGTACTTATGCATTCATGAGTTATCGAGGATACAGACACACACACATACAGACAGACATTATCGCGAAAATGGTCAAAACGGATTCAGGCGACCTCAAAACGTAAAACTTCGTCAAAAACTCGAGTAGGAAAGTAAAAATGGATAATATTCATTTAAATTTTGTGTGTACATGATTTATTTTTAAAAATATCTAAAAAAATACATAATACAAATAAGTTTTTTGATAACGGCTGTTTTTCGTCATTTTTACAAATCACCAGTTTATTTTTTACCTGTTTTTAATATATCTCAAACACAATTTATTTTTTAATGCATGGGCTGATTTTCTGTTTGTGTTGTTAAAAATAAAAAGTATATTATCTAATTTATAATTTAGAAATATCATTTATTCCACAACTTAATTAGAAATTTAAGTGTTTTAGCAGTAACTCTTTGACCATGCATCCAAGATTTGTTTTAACAACACATGCTGACAAAATTAGTGTTTGCTAGATCTTTAGATCGAACCCAAATTTAAAACAGTCAAAATATTTTCAATTAATGCTCCCACTATTTTTCTAGGCAGAACCAGTAAAGTTTTAGAACAAATCTAAGGTTATATTACGTTGATTCACCTTGTATAATCCCGTGTTAAACACCATAAACGCATTCTCTCGAGTCAATAAACCAGACAAAAACCTACACTCCTTTTACAACTTAGGTCATGTGCTTTTCAGTAGTACTTAAAATCGCCTACATGATTATTAAATCGTAAAAAAACACAAAAATGTGGGCGAAAACAAACGATACGTAATGATTAAAAGGTAATGAAAGTAATGGGATTAGTAGTTGACGGTAATAGAAAAAATTAAATTGTATTCATTCATGGTTAGATGATTGGGAATAATTTATTGATTAGAGTTACATGTTGGTAATTTCTCCATAATGAATGTTCTAAAATACCTATGGCATGTCAACTCCAAGCCAGGCCACTTTCAAAACCAGCGGGAGCTCAATGCGCCAGCGGTTAAAAAATATGTTTTTATCCTACACCAAGAGAAAACTCAAGTTTGACGTCTCTATAAAAACGTCAAAACGCACCTTTTCTATCAGCAAAATAACTATAAATAGCTAACTTTAAAATATTTGCAATAATTTGGCTCTTGATGGAGCACTACTTAATTTTGACAGTTCGTTTCACAATTTATTACTTATTGTCGTTGCATTTTTTTATAAAGGATAGAAACTTGTTTATTCTGATACAGGTTATGTGTTTAGTGGTATTTATCTATGATTGATGTAGAGTAGACAAGTTGTAATCATTTTTTTCAAAATAAATTATAAAGATAGGTCACATGCCGCAACACACATTACACATACATGTTGTTTGTGTTGCCATTTTCTAAAACGTTTGTCATTTTTGTGGTTGGTACCAATGTGGACTTGCTTATTTAAATTAAAATTGCTTTCCTAAAGCCGAAGTAAAGTAAATTGGTTTATAATATGGAACCTTCTAGTGAAGGTGAATAATTTAGTTATTATTAGGGCTCGGAATTTTTCAGATTTTTGTATTCGAATATTCGTTTGAAATTTTATTCGAATACCCAAATTATTCACTATTCGAATATTTCTAAGTATTCGAATATTCAAGTATACGATTATTCGAATATTCGAGTATACGATTATTCGAATATTCGAGTATTCGAGTATTCGAATATTCGAATGTTTGAGTATTTGATTATTTGATTAACGTATAATTCATACCTGTTTGTTTTGGTATGATGCTTAGTTCTTAATTGATTCCACAAATTACTGGTATTACTTTTGTGTATGACATTGTAAGTTATTAATTTACACTACACACGATTTTCTTTTTTATCGAAGTAAAGCCTAATCTTACTGCGTTCTGAACTCATATTTAACAAACGTTGACTGACAGACATACACCCACTAATATGAATAAAATAACTAGTAAGTTATAACCAAAGAGGTTAGAAAGGGTAGAGGTAACATAGGAAGCATTTGTCGCTGCGCGAATTTTGCCAAAACCGAAAAACTGGGTGGAAGGAGTAGGGAGATGTTCTGGGCCGGACTTAAATATTTGTATTGTAGTACCTAATTTTGGTGGGTAACTAAAAGATGAAAAATAATGAGACGTTTTTTTGACTTTATTTGTTAGCACGATTCATGTATGATGAGGGCAATAACACTTTATCAATATATAACTAGCTAAGGGCCGATTCCACCGTTGTGTCAAACGAAGTTTAAATTATTAAACGAAGATTAAAATGACATTGTCAATGTAAAAATGTCATTTTAAACTCCATTTAGTAATTTAAACTTCGTTTTTGTTAATATAAAAATGTCATTTTAATCTTCGTTTAGTATTTTAAACTTCGTTTAACAATACGGTGAAATCTACCCAAAGTAAAAGTTTATAAAATTATTGCAACAAAATAGCTGTTGAGACAAAAAGTTATCGAAACAGCCAAAGTACTTTTTGCTCGAATTACACACAAGATTTTTTCTAGGATCACACCAAAATAAAATAAATAATTAAATTTTATTAGAAATGTGTTACCTTTTCGTTCGTTATAATATTTTAAGTTTATTTGACATAAGCCTAGTCTTTGAAGAGAAAAAATGTTTTGGTACTTATATGCCGGTAATTATTTATGATTTAATTATTTCCAGAAAATACCGTTCAATGAATTAAAATATTAGGAAGTCAATTAATAGGTATTTATGTAACCAGTTACGAAATGCCTTATTTTGTGTAATGAGTAAATATTTGCGGGACGAGCGGAGCGAGGTCCCACAACATGAACGACTTACACAAAAACGGCATTTCGTAACGTGTTTACATACAAGATTTTTTCTAATTTCGACTTGATTATTTATAAAATTGTATTAAAAATTATTCACCATCATTCTTCTGTAGGTACTTCCAATCAAATATTTTAGAATTGTTTGTTGTATTTGATTGCTCTACGACGTTTTTTTTTTAATAGTAATAATAAAAATAAGGGACATGTGCAGTGTTTCCGATCTAATTTTTGACATTACCCGCGAGAAATTTGAAAAAAAACATTTTTACTCATTATCCTTAAAGAACTACGTCAAAATTTTACCCCCAACATTTCTGGGCAGTTTTCAATAACGGCGTTATTTTAAAAATAAAACGCAATTTACAGCTTTTCTTTTTTGTTGTTAAACGTAATGTCATATTTTCAAATGTGAAATGTCACTACTCATTGCCTTTTTTTCGATATTTGGTTATTTCGATTTTTCGTTTTTTGGATTTTTCGATTTTTTATTTTTCGATTTTTAGATTTTTCGATTACTCGATTTTCGATTTCTCGATTTCACGATTTTTTTCAACTTAAAACCAAAAAAGAGGCAGTTTTATTTATTTTCATTTCGTAACTGGTGACATATTCAACTTTTCGTAATCATATGCATAATGTTCTACTTTATGCAACTGGTTGCATAAAGTAGATCTTTTGACACTTGCTGCGATTACAAAATATATTACTTTATATGTCAAAATTAGAGAAAATAACAGAATGTAAATTAAATGGATAGTTCCAATATTAGCGAAATATTTGACGGAGACCTAAACACATAAAACACAATTTAAAAAATTTATTTAAAATTTTTCTTTATTTTTACTCTCATTTTGACTTTCAATAGGTAAACATGATAAAAAAATCGGCTTTATATTATGCTCCGATTTCACATATTCAATTTTATAATTATAATTTGACAATATTACTGCCCATCTACGTAGCCTGTTGGCTGAAAATTGGGGTATACATTTAGCTGGGTTAAAAATAGTTACCAGAGGTAAGTGATCTGAAACTAGGATAAAGAAATGTCCATATAAATATTCATTAATTTTATTTAAGCCAAAAATTATTGCAAGGACCTCTCTTTCAATTTGGGAATATTTTTGTTCGGACTTTGATAAGGTACGCGAAGCAGAAGCTATAGATTTCTCAATATTTTTTTCAAAAACATGACATCATGGCCCTTATTCTCACATTTGATGCATCTACGAATAATTTAATCGGCATCTCAGGCTAAAAATGCATAAGAGCATCATTTGTTGTTAATTTATTTTTGATTTATTCCAAAGATTTCTTGCAAGAATTATCCTAAATCCATTTCACCCATAAAAAATAAAATAAAAAAAGTCCTAAAGCAAAATCATATCCTCCTTCCCGTTAGTGACTTAAAAAAATTACTTCCCAAAAAACTATCCTTAAGCCAGGTCCCTCCATTTTGTGGCGATAGTACTGTTTTTTTTTTCATTGTGAATATTTTCTTCGCGGACCCCTCACAAAGGCTTTCGGAGCCCCAGGGCTCCGCGGAGCACACTTTGAGTAACACTGTTATAGAGAATTACTAAATAAATAGTTTTGAGAAAACTATTGAAATTAGTTGTGAAGTTTGAAACGAATAAATTGGCAATAAAATTGATATTTTTGTATTTGATTGTATGTTTCTCTTTTCACTTCCTAAAAAAAGATTCCCCATGAAACAAGAAATAGTAAACAGTTTATAATAATAACCTTTATTTGCTACTTATAACATGTACCAATGACCAAGTCCTATTCTGCTTATTTTCAAATCAACAAATATGGACGTCGACATAATCCTTAAAAATTAAATAAATGTAAGTTTCTTTTATCTCCGTCACATTTCGCAGGTTTATTATAAATAAAGCTTTTTACAACACATATTGGCATTTTCAACGTTAATTTCCAAAATTTAAGTCAGTAAAATACCAAATTAATTCTCGTTGACACATTAAATTTGGATGGACAACGCTCTGACATGTGATGTTCTCAACTGTGATTGGTGGGTGTGAATCATTTCTAAATGGGATTATGCGCAGTGTCTTATGTTCCATCTAAGGTTTGTATAATCTAAGGTTATAACTTAGCAAACATAAACGAGCGTGTGAAAAGAGCGAATGTGAAACAACGTTGGGGTTTTTCTCATTTACCAAATAAAACGCCAGCACTACAAGGAAATAAATAAATACATTGTTGCCGTAACCTATTAGTCCTGAATCTCAAGTCAGAATTTTGTTAGTCATTTTTCTTCTACCTTTATTTTTAAGCAATAGATAAAAAAGAAATATTTAAATTAGGTATATAAATTAATTCAAAATATATATCCGAATATTTGAACATTTACAGTATTCCGATATTTAAGTATTCGAATAGTCAAATATTCGAGTATCGAATACCTAGTTCAATTATTCGAATATTCGAATATCGAGTATTCGAATATTCAACTATTCGAATATTCGACTATTCGAATATTCGACTATTCGAATATTCGACTATTCGAATACTCGAATACTCGACTATTCGAATATTCGACTATTCGAATATTCGACTATTCGAATATTCGACTATTTACTATAAATTCGATTTAAAAATATCGAATTTTGAGTATTCGAATATTCGAATTATCCGAATACAATTCCGAGCCCTACGGATATTAATGGAAACGCAAAAAAGTTGTTCTTGATTTATTACCAAAGAAGTACAAAGAAAAATATAATTTTTAACACCAATTATTTATAAACTGCTGTAGAACAAACAATGTGAAAAAAAAGCGAAAGTGTTGTTTTAACGTATTTATCAGAATTATCAGAAAAATACAAACCCTCTACGCTGTGGTCAATTCATTCTATGCTAAAAGCTATACTTTCGGTAAAAAATTATGTAAACATTGGAAGTTACAAAACTAACAGCATTTTTAAAAATTAGTCGAAAGGACATCCCATGCAGCAAGGTGCCGTCATTATGACGTGATTCTTTGGGTTTACTCGTCAGAAACGTCACTATCCCAATTAAAGACGTTACTTTGACGTCGTTTTTGCAATGTTTATTAGACGTCAATACAGACTCGTCATTATGACGTAATTTTTTAGTATTAATTTATCCGAAATACAATATCCTATTCAGTAACGTGTATTTGACGTCGCATTGATGACATAGAATAGACGTCACTTAGAATTCGTCATATTTACGTTATTTTTTCGTACATTTCTGGCAATGTCATATTGTCAATTGTCATTGTTGTTTCCTGTTTCCTTCATCTTCATGATTCTCGTGAGTGGGTGAGTGACAGTCATGTCGACCTTGTGAACGTGGTGCATTTTCAAATTGTAAAATGTGTAGATGTTTTAGAAAAAGGTAAAAAATAAAATGTGACAAAATAATAAAGTATATTAAACCGAATTTGGTATTTTATAGATGTATTGCATTGTTGAGTTTAAAAACCGGATGATGACGGTCTGGCGGTTGTGAGGTGAGCAGAAAATGGCTGACGTAAAAAACAAGTCTTGGCCGCCTTTATAAATAAATATGTAAAGAAATATGCTATAATATAAGACTGGTGAGTAATGTTATACTTTTATTTTTTGAGTTTTTTCAGCTTATTTTTTTAATAGTTTATTTAAAAATAAAAGAGTTGTAGGGGGTCACTTGATTTAGATACCTTTTATCATCTCACAGAGTATATGATCTTTTTTTTATTAACTTTTATTATACACTCAGACTATACCTCTGAGAAGGTAATTTTTACAACTAAATACACAATTTACTTTTTATCTTTAAGAATTTTCAGTGCTCTGTATTTTAATAGTCCTTTTATTTTAGATGATAATGATAGGCATGGCGCATGGAAGTCAGCTAATGTAGCAGAAGGCTACGTTAAGGACTTAGTAACTAAAAAAAATTTGAACATTAAAAGTAAAACTCCAAATATGACAATTTCGTCAAAGAAAGTATCTATAAATGACCTACATGAATTTTCCATAGATGAATCGTCGACTACTACACATCATTTTATCAACACATCAGTTGTGAGAGAGCATTTTAAAAACATGGATATTTCTGGTTCACCACAAGCGGGACCCATCATTTAATAATTGTGTAATAAATAACCCAACATTTAGTATAAAATATAAATAACTTTTGTAAATATTAAATTATATTTTTGAAGAAGCAATAATAATAATTTCATTTTAGTGTAGGGTAAAGTTTTCTGTCGGTTTAGGATTAAAAATAGTATGTAAACCACGACAGTAAAGTGGTTTTCTAGGCCCCGCAAAGTGTCCAGGCTCGGCTTCGCCTCGCCTGTCCATATCTTTACTCGGCCTGGAAAACAGTCACTTTACTGCCTAAGTATACAGTATACTATTTTACAGTCATTATTCATTATTCAATATAAAGATAACGTCACCTTCAGTATGATCGTTATATTGATTATGCGTTACATAAATATATTAAGGAATTTAAAGAGGATTGAACTACAAACTAATCTTAAAATTTTCAGTATTTTATAGCAGGAACGAAAGATTACGCCAATTGTTAGATAGAAAAGCGAACAACTTTTATTATTACCATTTTGGATGTTATATTATATGAAATGAGGATTTTAGAGAAGGCTATATATTCAATATTTTTATAGCTTGTACAAAATTTATTTTTAATCACGCCTCTCAAAAGCCAAAAAAGAAACAATGTTTTTAATAATATTTTAAAAACTATAAGTAATATAAGGATTTTAGAGAGTGTTAAAATTCAATATTTTTGGAGCTGGACCAAAATTTGATTTTTTGAAAATTTTACTCGATAGAAAATAAAAAACAAACGATTTTCTTTAAAAACATTTTGAATGCTATACCTGAAATTAGGAGTTAAAATTTTAATATTCTTGGATCTGGAATAAAATAAAATTTTATAACGCCAAGTTTGCAGCTCCACCGGGTGAGGTGTTAGAAGGACTCAAAATAAGGAACGCAGAACTAATCTTTTCATATTATGTCTTTACCACTCTTAAGTAATTCATGTTTTATTCATGAAAATTTTGGCATGTGTTATACTTGTATAGTATAGTTTGTTACAACCTACGTGCACTTTGTATAATAAAAGACACAGATTGTTCAAAAAATTAGAAATATTAGTTGCTGAAATATAGTGCTTTACCATAATTAGAACATGACTTCTATTCACTTATTTTTTATATTAAATACTAGCTTATATTTTTTAATAAATACATAAATAATATTTAATACAAAAATACAACAGTTTCTTTACATAGATTTTTAGACTTCGTACTAAAACATAAATGAATATAAATGTAACTGAAATTTTAAAAATCTGTTTTATACATTACCTATTTATAAACCAATAAATTATACACTCCATCAATAAAACTTGAGTCATCTTTCAATCAACATCCAAAATTTGAAGGATACTATGTATTATTTTCGAATCGTTCGTATTCCTGTTATTACAAAATATGAGCAAACGTGCCTATAATTCTTGAACCAGCTATATATTTTCTTTTTTTTTTGTATATCTAACTAAAAGAGGTGTGTTACAAATAAAACACCGATCCATTCTTGAAAACAATTACTAATTTAAATATTAATAAAAATAAAATTCAGTAACTAAATAAAATACTTTTAAAATGTCAGTCAATGCAACTGTTTCATAGCATTCTAAGTTTGTTCCTAAAAAAAAAGAAATTTTTCTTCTAAAAATAAAATAGTACTTTTAAAATATTCCTAATCACAAACCTTTAAAATTGTTACTAATAATAAAGGCCAAAAAAAAAGAAGAAAATATACAATTTATAAAAAATATAGTCTGAAATTGCAGGGTGGTACAAAATTGATCGAATAACATTTAATCGAATTGGAAATTGATCGAAAATACATTTTATCGAATAACATTTGTTTGAAAATATATTTTATCGAACAAACAATAGATCTAAAATTAATTAGATCGAAAGGACAATACATCGAAAATCAATATTAACAATTGTAAAATATAAAAAAATTAAAACAACATCATGCTACCGACCGTCTAATCCCGACAACCTGGGAAACTAAACTCAGCTACTATTAAATTAGGTTCTAATGTCAAATTTTTTGATATTCTCAAACGATAGCTAACTCAATTAACAAATTACTTTTAATTTACGAATTAATATTTTCAGAGCTAAACGATTATTTATCTACATTGAGATTAAAGCATTGTGATTAATTCGCACAAAATACATATTTCAGTAAGGTTGAGTTGTCTCCCGATGGGACATTTTGGGTAAATTATTTTAAGTTTTAAGTTTTGTTTTACTAATTTACCTAACCCGCGCGGCCTGGAGCCTTGGCGGTTTGCCTAGTAAAAAAAATATACAAAAATGAGATAAATTAAAAAAACCTAACCCTTGTAGTCAGGGGCTATTTAAATTTTACTGATTGCCCTCGCACAGATTAGATAAATTAATAAAGTTTTTGTTATAAACAGCTTAACAAATTTACCTATCCTCTGTGGCCCAGAACCATCGAGGGTTGCTTCATAAAAAAATGTAAAATAAAAATAAATCTTAACTAATTTACCTAATTTGTGCAGCCTGGAGCCATTTAAATTTAACTGATTTTTCTCGCACAGGTTGGGCAAATTAATTTTATATTTTTTTTATTTTTTGTATGTTGGCTCTAGGCCGCACAGGTTAGGTTAATAAGTTGATTTTTTTTCTAATTTTATGTATATTTGGTTTCTCGATCAAGTGCTTTTTTTTGTCAAATCTCTTTTGAATCATTTTTCTTTTCAACTAATTGTTTTTCGATTAAATGTATTTGATCAAATGTTTTCGATCAAATTAAGTTTCTTAATAAAGTACTACTGCACAAAGTGTATAACTCATTCTACAATATTTTAAGCATACCAAGTTTTTCGATGAATACTTTTTGTAATTAATACTTATTATTATAGCTTTATAATACCCTGTATTACTTATAACAATTATCTAGTGTTAAATAAAACAAAAACATGGTCAGAAGTCATATTCTATCCATGGTAATACATGAAAAATTCACTTATTCCAGTAACTGATATTTCTAATTTTGTTAACACTTTATATGATTTATTTTGCAATGTGCAAGTATGCCTAAACAAACTATATACGTGTAACATATGACATACGTTTCGTGGAAAAAACATAAATAAATTAATAGTGGTAGAGATATTATTGGCCATCGAACATCTTTTAATATCTCTTGGCACAAGGGCGTTTGATAACTACAGAGAGCCCAGCACTAGAGAAAGCAAAAAAGAAACAATACCGGCGATATCAGCCTACACGGCCTGGCCAACATTTTAACGCGGTCGGTACGTATAAATAGCAACATTGATACTATTCTTTTCCGCTCACTTTAATGCCAAGTCTCTGTAGCTTTCACTCGCTCTTCTTTTATCGCGTATTGGAAGACGTTTAGTGGTCGACACCGTATACAAAAATATTAATTCTTCACACCTCCTAACAGCTCACCCGTGTCTATAAGATAGTTGCCTTTAATGATCTGAAAAAATAATAAACTAAAATATAAACAAACTCTGACAGTACCCAAAATCAATATAAAAAGTCCTTTGATTTTTTTTCAGAATTTTATTACGCCACTCGTAGGATATGAAAAACAAACAACATTTTTCATACTGTTTTAAATGCTTTATGTGAAAGAGGGTTGAAATGACAATTGTTTTGGAGCTTGTTTTTTTTTTAATTGTATTACGCCACTTGATGGATAATAAAACACAAATAACTATTTTTTACACCATTTTTAATGCTATATGTGAAATAAGGGTTTGAAAGAGGGTTGAAATATCAACATTTTTGGGGGTGGAAAAAAATTTTGTTCTATCAAAATTTAATTACGTAAAAAAAAATAACTTTATTTAAACCAGAAATAAGATTTTTAGAGAGGCTTGAAATTTTAATAGTTTGGAAGTAGGGGACAAAATTGTTTTTTTTTTAAGTTTATTAATTATCTCGATAGATAATAAAAAATAAGCAACTTTTTAAATACCAATTTAATTGCTATATTATGTAAAATAAGGATTTAAGAGAGGATTGAAATTTAAAAATTTATGGAGCTGAAAAATGATTATGTTACTCAATCCTAAAATGGTTTAAAAGTAAGAGACACTGAGTTTATCAAGGGAACCATACGTACAGCATGTCGCTGTATTGTATAGCATTTTCAAATTTTGTCTAGCATTTGAACGTGTATAGCAAACTTACAGCAAAACACCGTATTTGTCCAGAAAAACGCCATGATTATCCAGCAATATAATACACAATTTACTGAAACGTAAGAAATGATAGATAAACGTATTATTGAATTTTCTGTTTTTGTACTTATCTTTGGGAAGCTAAAAAATGTCCTCTGATCCTCTACATCAGTGGTTCTCAAACTTTTTTGGTGACGAAACCTTTTTGAAAAGTGAAATATTTAACGGAACCCTAAACACATTTCCAGCCTCTTGCCAGGCTCGTTTCTTTGCGGAGCCCCTACAACAAAATTCTCAAAATCATATTATCCTCATACCAAAATCATATACGCCTTCCTCTTCCTGACTTCTAACAAAAAAGTCCTCCAACCCAAAATACCAAAAACATAATAATATACTTCTTACAACAAAAAACTTGAAATATCCTCAAGCCGAGTCACGTTGTAGCGATATGTACTGCTTTTTTTTTCTCTTCGCGTTGTCCCCACAAATGCTTTGCGGAGCCTTAAGGCTCCGCGGACCACACTTTGAGTAACGCTGCTCTACATGACTTCTTTATTTTTGTATTTGTCTCTGGGAAGCTAAAAAAATCTGTCAATGTTGTATTCGCGTCCAGCATAAAAAGAGTGGCTAGACTAAACAGGCATTATAAAGAACTGTATCAACTCCACATTCATATGTTATTCCCCGTAAACTCTATTATATAATTCAATTTAAATAGGGAAAGTACCAAGTACGACACGTCTTAGAAATTTTATTGACAGTTTAGCAATAAACTATGTTAATTTAATTAATAATTGAACGAATAACATAACAAATCATAATTTAATAAGACATAAACTTGCATACTTCTAACGTAAATATACAAATTAACCCTACAGAATCATTTAATATTTATAAATTTTATTGAACGTTTTTACAGTCAGCTGTTGTTAAACTGTTAAATTTTGTAAATAATTTTTAATTATTTATTAATATTTAAAATATGCGCAAAAATTTGTTACACCCGTTGAACGTACCCTCGTTTATGATTGAGAGAGCTCGCCAGCGAAGCATATAAAAAGCGAAAGCTCAATAAATCGTATAATAATACGTTTATTAATAATAATAATCATCTTTAGTTTCCGAAAGACAATAAAAAATGATTTTATACGTATCGTCAAAAAAATAAATAAATATTGTTCTAGTGAAATCAGTAAGTTATAGAATACATAATAATACGAATAAACTATTTTTTTATGTGTCAAAATAGGCAAATATTGTAATTTCACCCAATAAGAGTTTGCGATCCTAACCATTCATTGCGTTTAAATTCCTTCTTCGTTTTTGTCTTTGTGATAAAATTCTGATCTGACAACTATAAATATCTAACAATTTTTAATAAACTAAAATGTTCTTCAAATATCTATGTTATCACTCAAATTTCAAAATTATTCTAAATTTTACAATACAAACTTAAAATCGGTAATATCTATTTATAATATAAACTAAACTGTTTTTGTTAAATCGCTTTCATACACATAAATCTAGCTTAAAACTCACAATTTTTATTTATTTCACATTCCTCATTCTGTCTGCACTGCCTTAACTTTGGAGGCGCCACAAAGGCACTATTGCACGCAGGCAACTTAGACAACCAGTTAAGCAGATTTGCGACAGTCGGTGACATGTGCCATTTGTTTTTGTTATATCAGCTGTGGCCAGGCCCGTGGCTTGGTGAATCAACGCAATACTATCGTGTATTCATTTTAGTAATTTTTATCAGGTTATTTGGGAATTAAACCATATACATACAAATTAATGTTTTTTATTCAATCTATTGTTCCCAATTAGAAATATTCACGTTAATATTTTCCAATACCTAACAAGCTAGCATCTATTATTGTGAATATTTTAAATGGGGAATATAATTTAAACGCAAACAATAACTTGAATATGGTTTAATTTTCAACCAACTTAATACAATAGCAATAACTAAACTGAATCATCTATGCAATTACATTTGACATGAAGAAAATATGTTTATGGCATGATCTGAGCTCTTTCATTGAGACGAAAATGACTATAGTTAAAAAATATAAACCAAAGTAGTCTAGGCCCATTTAATAGTAAACGCTCCTTATAGATTTACGTACATTTTTAAGGAAATAATATTACTAGAAAATAAACAAATATTTTTTATATTATGTTTAACACATTGCATGCTAGTCACGCCTATAAGCGTCAGAATATCGCTGCAGTCAAATGCTGATGACGTACATGTGAGTTTTTAAGCAACCTATCTTATAATGTTGGACATAATTACCCTTTTTTTTCTCCTGGGCTCGTCTGACTATGTGTCTCCGAATAACACTGAAGCCTATTGGCTTATTGTGTTTTACCCCATGTTAGTTCATAGCACCTTCGTACAGATCCTTGGGTGAGTGGGTTCTATACGTTGTTGGATTAACCTGGGGTTGTCCAAAAAGAGCCTGTCTTTTGCGATCTAGAGCTTCGCATTCGCACAGTATGTGTTAGGCTGTTTCTGGTTTCTTGTGACATAGTCGGCACATGAGAGCCCCATTGTACCTGCCAATTTTGTTCAAGTGTCCCTTTACTGGGACGTGCCCAGTCATGAACACTGTTATTACTTTCAACTGGTTCATATTCATTAGGAGTAGTTCTCCAGTTCTTTTGGGACATGGTCTGCCTATAAAGGCTTTTCCATGTGCCTGTTTTGGGGTGCTTCCACAATAGATGATATGTTCTTCCCGAATCCAGTCGTTTATAAAATCCCGGACTGTACTTTTTGGTACTCCTGGGTTTGTGTCTGGTTCCGGTATTTCTTTTGACCCTCTTTTTGCAAATTCGTCAGCCTTTTCGTTGCCTTCGATCCCTTGGTGACCTGGCACCCAAAATAGTTTTACTCTATTTCGGTCTGTCAGTGTTCTTAGTTCTTCGATGCATTCCCATACCAGCCTCGACGTAACTTTCTGACTTGATATGGCCTTAAGTGCCGCTTGAGTGTCTGATATTATTTGAATATGCTGATTTTCGACAGCTCTTTCATTGTTCGTTTTTGCACATTGCAAAATTGCGTATACCTCGGCCTGAAATACCGAGAAATATATTCCTATAGCATAGCTATGGTTAGTATCAGTGCCTTCCGCAGTCTTAGACCCGTCTGTATACCAGGTTTATTCTTGGCGTTAGGCATTGGGATTCCTTATGGTGATATACCTGTATTAAAACCTCAAATGGAGTATTAAAAGAGTACCTCTTGGTTATGTGGTCTGATCTCTCATGTCTAGCACGTCTCCTGTCACTAACCTTGAGATACCTGGCCTAATGTCCAGATTTCCCAGTGTATTCCCTAATCTGTAAGCACCTAATCTTGCCTCCCCTTGTATCACATAGTGAAGAGGTGGGAGTCCTATAAGTGCTTCCATTGCAGCAGTGGGGGTTGTTTTGTTTGTCCCCGGTATTCCGAGGCAGGCAAGTCTTTGTACCTTGCTTAGCCTCGTTATTGCTTTCCTTTGCTATCTCTTTGGCCATCACACCAAAGCTGCGTATGTTATTATCGGTCTGACCATCATATTATAATTAACCTTGCGTATAAAAACTTAGTTTTTGGAAAAGTTTGTTATTAATCAACCAGTTTTTAGAAACCTTTCCTCCAAGTACAACAGGACAGATAATACAAAGATGGCATTTTAGTAGGAAAGTGGAGAGATAAAGCTACACTCTATACACAGGTAGAAAAAATTAATTTATATGAATATCGTTTAGATATTTTCAGACATCTTTTACAAAACCCTAAAACATTGTCGATTACTATAAAAAACAAACTACAACACCAAACTTCAGCCAAGCATACCATTTCAAAAATTTCAAATTTTTATACACAGAATAATTTAAGAAGGGACATCATATTTCAATACGGTATGTGTCTTGGAAAACCTGGCCTTTGTGTTGGAAATTGTTTTGTACAGTTTCATATTAATCAGAACTTGTAATTATAATATTCTTTTCTATTCAAATTTTCAGTATTTTTTTCTTTTGACAATAATTACTTTCTGTAATTTAAAAATTAAATACGCACATGTGCGTCACTTAGATATGGAAGAAACCTTAATGATCCAGTGCTTACGATGCCTATGAACGTAACGCGTTATAAAGACAAAATATTTCCAAATGTATTCTGCCAACAAGAAATCAATCACAATTATGACTGTTTTCAGAAAATACTCTTCAGCACCTATCAATAGCATATCATTAGGCTTTTAGTCATGCAACGTGTTAATAAACACCAGTGAAACTTTTATATTGTTACCTACTACAAATATGTTTATTGTGTCATTTTAATACAAAATAATTAAAAAAATAATCTTTTCACCTAATACTCGTCGTATTTAATTTCATCTATGAAACTTTTACTTTTTCCTACTAAAATGTCATTATTTTAGGAAAACTGATTTAATATTTATCAAACCGTCTGAGTGGTTTTCCAAACGTGGAAATTTTGAGAACTTGTGGCATTACCGTTACAAAATGCCTCTCAATTGAGTCGATACGTTAAGTAAATCTTTTTTTTTAATATTCCTCAAAATAAAAATACCCAATAAAAAACATTTAAATTATTTTTATTTAAAAACAAAACACGAAAAACCAGCTAATCTAAAGAGACTCTGATCAGCCCATTCGAGATTTTTTTATGGGTATCATTAATTATTAACCAAAGCAAACAGTGGATTTTTATGAAACCCTCATGTAAGAGGATTTGCTGCTTTACATCCTTTCTGCTCTCGACCAAAAACGGACCGTTGAAAACCTATTTTCCAGAAATAATCCCTTTCGGTTAACGTTGAGTAAAACAGCATGCCAAATTAAGGATAAACGCTGGATAAGAATTACAATTTTCGAGGATTAGGCGGCACAAAAATTTTGGGAGATTTTAAATTTAAATTATTTTTTATATCACATCGTTATATAATAGACTGGCTTATGCTTGCGACTTCATACGCATAGATTATGAGCTAATCAACGCCAGTGAATTTTAAAGTTTTACCTTTTATGGGAAATTGTAGTCTCCTAAAATCAAATGAAGGATATCTCAAAATTAAAGTAAAAATAATAACTTGCATTAAATTATATGAAGTGTTTTAACTTATTATCTTGTGACGTTTCATAGTTTTGGCGGCTTGAAGTTCCTTAGAAGCATTACTAGTGTCCTTTTTTTTTAAATATTCCTAGTATATAAAAGACCCTATAGATTACGACATCATCCGCGTGTCTATTGAGTTATAGACTTTTCTTATTCGTCAAACGATTTTGGCAACATTTTAATGATAAACGTAGCTTGATCATTTCTCGAGATCAAAATAACATAGTTCACAAAACTATTTTATTGGCTTATCCTGTATTGATCTTTTCAGACATGCTTTAATTTTGTCAGTTCGATTTCGTCTAGTTACCACGGATAAAATTTGGCGAATAGCATTATCACATCTACCTATTAAGTTTGTTTTCAGTGAATGTACTGCAGAATCATCCAGCATTTAAAATACTAACACATTGGGTATTGCAACTGATGCTAAAGGATCTTTAATTATATGAATGAATTAGATTGGTTAAAACTTTTTGAGAAATTGGTATTAACCTCTATTATTTAAAGCGTATTTCAAAATTTCGTTAATACGATTGCATCTTTTTCACCTATGATCATATGCAACTATTACATCATCAAATTAAAGAACGTAACAGTTTCCCCTTTCCACTATAAAAGAAAAGTGAAATTATCGTGAAATATTGTGATTTTTTTTGTAGTTACTATTATAATACGAAATTTTTAGTTGAAATTTTTAATTTCGCTTATAACAGGATTTTAAAGAAACGCAAAATTGTGTTAAACAGCAATAATAACGATACATGCACAATTGTGTATGTTGAGGAGAAATCGATATAAAATACCTTTATTAAGACCAACAAAATGTTTTTTTTTATTAGAAAGTAACTGTAGAAAACATTTTGCCTTTTTATTTAGGCAAGGATGCACCTTTTACTAACTGCATAGATTTCTAGACCTGCTAATGCACTCTTCAATGCAACAACAACTGAGACTTTTAATATCAAAAAGTTTATTTGGGAGAAACTTTCTTTTTATACTCTTTGTAGTCTGTTGCATATATTATTAAGCCGTGAATTAAAAACTGACAAACGCAATACCAGGGAGTCAAGAGTTTATTTTAAATAAACACACCCTATATCATATGGCCAATATATTTTTTTAAAACTCCGCGTTTTTTCCAGTTACTTTATTAAGTCTGTTTAACCTTTTTCCTCTAGTTTGAAGGGGCTGTACTGATAAGTCCGCCAGATAGTAACCAATTTAGGTCCTCATTTTCGTAGAGGGTTGAAAAATACATTGATGTTGAGTAGAATAAAAGAAAATAATTAAGAGAGCCATTTTGCCCCTACCGTCTATAAGCTGCCTAAGAAAACAATATTTATATGTATCCATTCCCGACCAACGCGACCCACCTAATGCAGCCTCTAGATGTGGCTGTTTTCCCCCCTTAAAAAGAAAGTGGCGCAAAATTTTAGAACGGTGGTAAAAGGAGAGCCGTTATACTGGCACCTTGTTTCAAGAACAATTATCTCCGTTACTTGCAAACCTCTCAAATCAGATCAATGAAAGCATTGACAAAAATCTTAAGTCTGGGTTTCGGACCACAGGCTTACATCCCATGGACCCAAACGAAGTTTTAAGTAAAATCCCCGGAGCTTTACCTTTGAAGAAGTTTCTCGCACTCTTGATGCCAGTCTGGTCGACATGTTGAAGGAAATACGGGACACATTAGATGAATAGAAGAAAAGCAATAGAGGAAAAAAGTTTAAGCCTGGGCAAGAAATGGACAAAGAACCTACACAGGTAGTTACGCATCAGATTGAACCTAAAGACATATAATGGAATGAGGATGACGAATTGCCTTGTTTTGTTGCTTAACCGGAGTGTCTGAAAGAAAACGTTAATGTCTGTGCTTTGACATTTGGTGTTCCTCTGAAAAAAAAAAAAAAAAGACAACACCCGCTCCTAAACCGTGTAGACCAATAAATATTACGAAAAAAGCTTTAAGGAATCGCGACAACAACAATTCAAAGTGTGGAATATGCTTAACGGATTTTAAAAACTACAGCAGCACCCTCGAATGGATCCAGTGTTTACGATGTAGAAAATGGATATACGGAATATAAAATGAGAGGAGCAAAGATTTTGTGTGTTTGCGCTGTGAAGATAAGTCCGAAGAGGACGTTTTCGGCGATAATAGTGATGATGACGCTGCCTTTGATCCTTCACAGCAATAAAACCGCTAAATGATTTGTTTTTCAAATAAGTTGTTCTTCAATGTTCTTAGTTTATATGTTTAAAAAGAGTTTATAATTATTTTTTTACAGTTACTATACAGTTATCATTCAGCCTTCAAATTTTAAGTAAATAAAGTTTATTTTTTTTTAAAAGCCTGGTTTTTTGCTTATTTTTTTTTTTTAATATTACCACCCACTATTTTATGTAGTCATCTTTATATCGGGGCTACTTTGTCACAAAACTGAACAGAACGCAATTTAACTCGTATTTCCAATAGGTGAAAAAGTAACATTATCACCCTAATTTTTTTTTTTGAAAAATAGATAAAAATATAAAAATTTTCACTCACAATTCGATCCGCAATAGTCCATTTGGTATACTAAAATTTATTTGAAGCAATTGTCCTAATAATTAAGATGGGTATATTAAAATATGTCACAAAAATATGACAAAGTAGCCCCAGTTAACGGTACATAAAATGGTACTATTAAGTAGGTATATTTTTAATTTATTAAAATGTAAGGGTGTCTGACAGGGGGTTGCAAATGTACTAAGTGTCTGATAATGGACGACCTGATTTTGAATATTATTCCATATAAAATATTATAAAAACTGAGCTTTGTACTTTAACGAATTTAAAGTGCAATTTTATATACCTTTAAAACATGTTACCAATCAAAGCCACTGTAACCCAAACTTCATATTGGGGATCGTTTTTACCTGTATTAGGGATATATACATAGAAACTTTCAAACAAAACCTAATAAGAACAATAGAAACGTCACAAAAAAATTGAGTTAAACACCTAATTATTATTCCTACGTTGGCAAGTGATATATTAGATGACATTGACAAATAAAACAGATGATACTGGTCACATAACTGGTGATTTTGACAAGTGATTTGACATATGATGCGTCCACGTGATCAGATCGCGCTGCAAATTTAATTTTTAGAAATAATTGTGCCAGAACAAACTGTCCACTACTTGTAAGTAATAATGGTGGAGGAGGTACGTTTCTGTGTGTATACGAGTATTATATTCTAGTTAACAAGTGTTTTTTAAGTCAAAATTTTTTCTCCGCCTACGAAAAATATGTAGGAGGTGCCATTCGATTCGGAATAACGAGTAGATGATTTTTGAAAAAATTCAAGAGCCGCTTGCAAAATTTTCAAAAGTTATAAACAATTAACTGAAAAACTATTTGACATTTATTAAATTTAAAAAAATATTCAAAAAGAAGAGGAAATTTCTCAAAAAAAATATTTTATCATCCGGAACTGTAGGAGCAATATTTATAATTTTCCCACAGGGTTGAACATACGGCCGAAAACGAAGACACTGGTTTACGTAATCTTCGCCCACTGTGGACCTTTAATGAATAAATATTATTTAAACTTATTAAATATGAAAATTACGAATTGAAAAAATTCAGGCATCTACTGGATCGATAAATGAACAATAATACGTGGTCAAAAAGTTTTTATCGCGAATTTTCTATTAATAACGCTTTGTTATGTTATGTTATGTTAAGTTGAGAATGGGGTGTTAATACACTGCGACATAAAAGATCTATTGTGCCCCCTTCTGTCGCCACTGCACTAAGGAAATGTCTCAATGCCTATAGCGACCCTTCCAATCCTATTTTGTCAAGGATAAATAAATTACGCTTTAGTTAATTAACAATTTTTTCTTACTTGAACATCAACATTGCAAGTGCGATAATTGTTAAATAACAAATGTGAAATTTTTTTTTGAGCAATTTTTGAACGGTCTCAGAAGAGATTCTTATTAGAAAAATTAAAAAACTGTTATTTTTCACTTTGCTATTAACAATTTACTTAAGTTAAAAATTAAAAAGCTTGAAATTCATTGAAATTTTTTTTTTATATTGTTACGCAGTACCCTGCAGTAGCCTGCGGCTATCATAGGAAACGTACAGATGGAAGAAGAAGTGGAATGTTACTCATCGCTCTACAGTGTGATGCGGTCGCCATAAGTAAAAGTACAAGTAAAAGAAGACAGAATATTCCAGAAATGTCCAGAAATGTCAAGAACATTCTAGATGACATTTCGAGAAGGTTCGAGAAGGTCAACAAGCTATATAAGTCAACGACCTGACGTCAGAGTTTAAGTTTTATGATGGACGTTAAACGTTAATGTTATCAGTTAAAGTTATTGTATCAGTTGTATAATTGTTGTTAAAGTTTAGTTAAAATAAATTGTGATACCAAAAACCAGCGTAACAATATTACTATTGATCCGTTTTTTTATCGTTAGAAATTTGTATTTCCTATTGTTTATTGTTCATAAGATAATTAAATTTTTTTTTTGGGAAACGTGACCTTTGATGCAAATTATTATAAAAAAAAAAAAATCGTTTTTTAAAAAAAAATTTTATTGCTTAAAAACGGATTTGTTAGTTAACAATTTTTTTTTACTACTTGCAATTAATATTAAGAAACCTTTTTTTTTTTTGATTATTTATCTTGCTCTTTAATAACTAAAAAAATTGTTTTTATTTAAATTTTCATTATATATTTAATAAACAATTTATTAATTTTTTTTTTGATATATTTTTTTTTATTTTGCTACATAATGAAACAAAAACAACCATGTATTATTTTTTGAGAAAAAAAAATTATTATTTTTTATCAAGTACTGTAACTCTACTATTCTCACCTGATTTTTCGTCTTCTAAATTAATATAACTTACAAACTAATCAGGATACGATGAAACAACTTAAGACCTATTTATTCTTTATTAATTAAAGAACAAATTAAGCCCAAAATGTAATTGTTTATAACAAATTATTTATTAAATTAACAATGAAAATTTAAACTTTTTTTTTAGCTATCAAAGAGAAAGATAAATTAATATTAAAAAAATGGTTCCTTAATAATAATTAAAAGTGGTAAAAAAAATTGTTAATTAACAAATCCGTTTTTAAGACATAAAAATTATAAATATTGCTCCTACAGTTCCGGGCGGTAGAGCTTTTTTTGGGGAAATGTCCTCATCTTTTTGAATCTTTTTTCAAATTTTGAAAATGTCAAATAGTTTTTAAGATATTTTCAAAAAGCCAAACCCAATTATTTTTTTTAGTTAATTGTTTATAACTTTTGCAATTTTTGCAAGCGGCTGTTGAATTTTTTCAAAAATCATCTACCTATTCCGAATCGAATGTTTAACCCAAAAATCACTTTTTTACTGGACTATTAAAATTATATGAATGAACTATTAAAAACAAATTGTAAAACCTTTAAATCAGTGAACAAAATGGATAGTACCGAATATTTGTTCTTCTCACATACCAAATAGTTTTATTTCTCAAGAATTTAAAAAATTGATACTTTTTAAAATACGTTGAATCCATTAATAATTATTGTCATTATTTATCTGTGCGTAATAATTTTTATTTCAAATAAAATTTCCGTAATCATCACTTTAAATTCGATAATCTCGAAAATTACTACAATTCTCCTTTAACTGAGTAATATTAATGCAATTATAACGCAACTGTACTGTCGGAACAACTGGAAATTATCAGGATTATCTAATTATTATTTGAGGATCGTAACAACATAGCGAACATAGTATAACTGTGAGGAAATTTAATGTTATCAGCCTTATATTATTACTCTATTCTTTCATTCTTCTACTATTCTGATGTAACAATTTAATAATTATTAGAGAGAGTTTTGCTATAAAAATTGACTTATTTATTATAAAACTATTATCAATTACTATTATTAGGTCAATATTATAATTTACTAATACATAAATTAATTATTAATTAATAATTCATTCAAGGAAAAAAGGGTAATTAAAACATGTTGTAGAGAGTTAATCTAAAAATATTTTTTCCGATGCCGATATTAGTGGAAAGGTACAGTTTTGTTCAAACTAGCTATAAAAGAAAACTAAAAGATCTTTGAAAAAGTAATTTTTGTACATAACTATTGTTGCTGTTGTATTGTAAAAATTTGTTTATATTGTTTTATCTTACTGTAGATAGAAAGAATGTCAATGTGACTCAAACTCAAATAAAAAGAATTATTCTTGTCAGTCTAACAAACACTAATTTTTTATCGATTCAACTAAATAGAACCAGACACGCCTAAAAGAGTTCAATAGACATTTGAGCTTTAAGACGGCAGTCATTCACAACTATCTTCAATATTTATACATACAATCCAAAAAAATACTAACTAATTTTTTCAATTTGTAAGCACACAATGAGCACACGTCCGTTAAAAAAAAAAAACGTCAAAAACTGGTTGATAACCAAACGTACAAAAAAAATTCAAATGTCGCGGAAAATAACGTTATTCACAACCACAAATTGCATTTAAAATTAACGTATAGTCCAAGCGGCGACCGCCGTAAAAAGGTGGTCAACCAGAATAAGTACAAAAATATATTTTATTGCTTTTTGGGTATTAGATGAATAACAAACCATCGGTCTGGTAGTCTATGACTTGTCCAATTTTTTTTTAAATAAAATTTGTATTTTATTTTTTTGGAAAATTGATCTACATAACTTAAACATAATTTTTTAGTTTACGATGGTGTTTTGACCAGATAAATATAGAAATTCAAGTCTGGCGTTCTTATTCTAGACGCAACTGTTTGTCAGATCACCCCCAACAAATTTATTACAACAACAAATTTTCGGTACAAAGAATAAGAAAATCTTAAACGTCAAAATTTTTATTTTTTATTCCTCTTTCGAATAAAATTGGTCTGGCAGGTTAATACTTGACCAAAATTCTGCCAGACCAAGATTAAGCAAGCTCTTCTCTACTGCCTGTAAAACGCAAGTTTTTTTTCATTTGTTTAATCAATTTTTGAATTTTTCTTGATTTTTGAAGCATATTTTACAACAGAATCATACATAAATATTTTCTCATCACTGTACTAAAAACAAACAGATCGATTTTCGAATTGTTTATGAAATTCTATTTTAATTTTGTTAAAAATGATTTTGTGAAGGTTAAAAAAGTTTTCTTAGGTTCTAAGTTAGCAAATCTTATACAATATAATAAGAAGGCAATTGTTGTATAATAGTAAAAGGAGCCCAAGATCATTTTTTTTAAGATTTATTGTCTTAAAAATTTCCTACTAATTTAACTAATGTACTGTTTATTAAGCTTGTTTTTTTAGTTCGTATTTGTTACTATGTAATCGATGTTTCGATATGAGTTTAAGGCTTGTTACGGGAATGTACGAAGACGGGCGTAATTTTGTCATCCAAGGCGAAGCCGAGTGCTCGAAAGTTAAACTTTCAGAGCAATAATAACAAAAAATACTTTTTTCACCTAAAGAATATACAAGTTATAAACATAATTTATTTTATTAAAATAAAAAAAAAATACCACAGAACAAGTAACAAAAAAATGTTATTAAATTTTAATTTCTTGATAATAATTAAGTATAATTTTTATTTTAAATTACTCATCACTCTCGTCTTTTGAATAATTACCACGATTTTCGAATGACAAATCTTCATCATCTGGAATAGTTTCTTCTTTATCATGCTGTATTTCTCTAACCTTATGCCAGTTTGTTTCTTCTGTTAAAACATCTAACGTTTTTTCGTATTGTTTTTGGTATCGTAATCTACAAATTGCATGATAGACAAGTACTGAGCGATTGTCGAGTTTCTCCAATAATTTAAAGTCATCCAAATCATTTGCAAAAAATTTAATGTTATTTAATAGCTTATCGGTAGTAGATATTGATAAAGTTTGTCTATTATTTCCTACTCTCGTCGTTTGTGATGAACAAAAAATGCAAACATCAGTTGAATTATTATTCTGTTCTGTCTCAGATTCCAATGTAGTAAATGATGTATTTTGTTCCGGCTAAAAATTTTAATGATCAATAAAATATTCTAAAGAAAATAATTCATAAAAAAAAGATAATTATAAATTTAATTTACCAATAGACTTATCCTACTATCTACATATTCATCTGATAGTGATAATGGCAGTATTTGAGATGAACCAGCAGAATCGGTAACAAAATCAGTTGAATTGGAAGAAATAATATATTATATTATAATAATATTTATTAAATGCACTTAGATAGACTGTAAAATTATTTAGGCATATATATATATATATATATATATATATATATATTTATTTATTTATAGGCCTTGGTGGCATCCCTCCATGTTAAAATTGCGTCTGCCGTGGCATCCACGTCCTCGTGGCATCCGATATACAGATGCCACGAGGACTTTCGATGAAACTCATCGCAAATGAAAGGATCCTACCCCTACTAACTCTAGGCAAAATATTGGCGGGATGCCAAAACAGCCTATTTTTGTATGTTTTTAAACATGGTAGTTTGAGCAATGACCGCAACTGCCGCCACTTTCGTGTGATGTATATTCTGAGATATATTTAAAGGAGGTAATGGCATCCAATGATATACATATTCATTTTGAGTACCTGGTGGCCTCTGTATATTCCGTTTTCGGTTTGATGGCATCCATTTCGTTGTTGCCAGATCTTATATTGGTTTATAACTCAGCCTTTTCATTTTTATAGATTCCTTAACATACTTTCACTAGGATGAGGCGCCCTTGCGATTTACTTCCGAGAAAATAACATGTGTTTTTAAAGCTATTTTTATTATATCTTTTGAAATATACTGGTTAAATTAGGTACACTTATTCTGTCACTTTTTAAACTGTAATCTGTGAGGAACAGTTTTGTTTTGTATAAAAATTTGCACAGATTTGTCTGCCAATGTTGATAAAATTATAACGCTTTTAATCGTATAAGGCATAAGCTAGGAGAAATTAGCGGACAAACTGGGCGGCGATGCTTGAAAATTTCAATATTGTTATTCGCTGAAATCTTTGGTTTAGATGGACTTTAGTGTCATGAAAGTTAAAAAATAAATAAAAATTATCATTTTTATTGAAAAAATCATTAATTCAGTTTAAAATATTATTTAAAACAAAATATAATTTTTATACCGATTAACCGATTAAACAAAACATTAAGACTAACCAATGATTCAAAATATATATTTTTTTCTTTTAAAGTCAGGTTTTTTGCCGCCAAACAACTATGGGAGCAGAGAGGGGAAAACACATTTAGCCCAAGATTACAAATACAATTCTTATACTACCAATTTAGTACACTACTTTCAATTAATTAAATCAAAATCATTAAATAGCAAGAACTCCAACATATAATTTTTAGGTCTTTAAAGTCATTCGTATCCGCCGATAAATACTATTCCATCAACTTTCCGTTTGAATTAACTTATTACCTGGAACGTTACATAGTAAGTCTGTTTTTTCTGCCTAGGCAGTAAAAATATATCTTTTTAAGTTTTTAAAGTGTCAATAAAAAGCCGCTTTGGGTACAAGAAACCAAGTTTTTTTTTAAATATTTGAAAAATGACTAACTTTTAGTATCTATATAAACGACGTGGAATCATTAATTTTCCTACGAATTTCTTTCAAAACTAAACATATTTACATGTTTTCTTTTCGTTACACCTGACAAATAATGAAACACATCAAACATTTTTTTGTGAAAACAATTATATTTTTTAAAAAAATATACCTTTATCGCGAGATATAGCGGTAAGTTTCAAAATTAAACATATTTTATTCCAACGAATTTGTTGAAAAATCTAGAAATTGTTCAGGTAAACAGTTCCCGAGGTAAGGCCAAACTTTATTCTCGTGTGTTATTTAAAAAAAAAATTTTTTTATTCCATTCTATGACACAAACTTTTTCATAAATTTAAATAATTTTTCAAAAAATCAAACAAGCGACATTATACTTTCCAATTATACAAGGTTCTCCAAGAAAGTGATACATATCAAAGTTTTCCAAAATGGAACACCTTGTATTTCATATATTTGAATTTTCCTTGCCTTTCTTATTATAACAATAAAATAGTCTGAGATTATACAGGGTATTTCACACGCTATAACCAGTTTTATATAAAAATCGTTCTGATTTCAAAGACATGTATAGTGCAAAATAAACATTTGAAAACCATTTTTGTGCAGTAAAAGGTTTTCATTATTAGTCAAAAATTTTTACCGATGTAATAGTTTTTTAATTTTAAACAAATCTTTATAGGGTACGTCAATACAAAAAATTTAGTAACTATTTCTATTTGGGACAAATCTATTGAATTCGTTTAATATTATTTTTATTTTAAACAACATTTTTAATAGATAAATGTTAAATTGTCATTTGTTTTATTAGGCAAAAAAGCACAAGATTTAATGTCGTGGCTGGTGTTTCATAGGCGAAGCGTAGCTAAGACTAATTAGAAATTGATAAATTGTAATAATATTTTACCAAATATTTACAACATTATTATACTCTTCACACAGTAGTCTGTGAAGAGTATTATATGTTTACTTTTGTCCGTCTGTCTGTCCGTCCGATGTCACGTTTTTTGTCCGCACGATAACTCAAAAACGAAACATGATATCTTCTTGAAATTTATAGAAAAAATCAAACTTTATAAGGGGACAAAGCCTATTGATTTTGAAAAAAATCGGAATAAAAATGAGGGGTTTAAGGGGGGGTTGAAACTTAAAAAAAATTATAAATCATTTAGGAAAAATGAAGTTCTATGAGAGGACGAGACCTAATAATTTTTTAAAAATCTGATTAAGAATAGGGGGTTATAGGGGAGTTAAAACTTAAAAAAATCATAATTTAAAAACGAAATATGATATAAATAAGAAATTTTCAGGAAAAATCAAGCTTTATAAGGGAACAAAGACTATTTTTTTTTTAAATAAATCTGATTAAAAAGGGGGGGGGGGTTTAAGGGAGGTTAAAACTTTAAACAAATCATAAATCACTTGAAATTTTAAGGGAAAATCAAGTCCTATAAGGGGACAAAGTCTAGTGAATTAAAAAAAATTTATAAAAGTAGGGGTTTAAGCGGGGTTTAAATGTAAAAAAATCATAAATCTAAAACGAAACATAATACCAACTTGAAATTTAAAAAAAAAATCAAGCTCTATGAGATGACGAAGTCTCTTGATTTTTAAATAGATCCGATTAAAAATGGGGAATTAGTTGGGGGTTGAAACTTTAAAAAAATCATAAATCAAAAACGAAACATGATATCAACTTTAAATTTTCAGGAAAAATCAAGTCCTATTAGAGGACGAAACCTATTAAATTTTTAAAAAATCTGAATAACAGTAGGGGGTTAAGTTGGGTTAAAATTAAAAAAAACATCATTCATCTAAAAGAAGTATTATATCAAGTTGAAATGTTTAATAAAAATCAAGCTCTATAAGGAGATGAAGCCTATTAATTACTAAAAGAAAAAAATCTAAATAAAAATTGGGAAGCCTATTTATTCCCAAAAAAAAATGTTTATAAAAAAATCGCTGGTTAAGAGGGTCTGTTAAACTGTAAAGAGTATAATATAGAATGCCAAGCATTATATATCCTCATTCTAAATTTAAAATTGCTTTATGCTCTTTATTTTATGTATTCGATACATTTTTTGTCTCGATAAAAACATGTTTACTTTTATTCGCTGAAAAATGTTTTTTAAAATAAGAACAATAACATATACGAAACCAATAAACACATTTGTCACAAATAGGTAGTTACTAGTTAGTACTTTATCAATTTTAATAATATTTAACCATTTATTTGAAATTTTCTTTTTACATTTTGTTATTACTATTTCTTATGTATTTATTTAAATTGTCGTTTCAATAAAAACATTTTACACATATTTAATAAAAAGTATCTTTTAAAATAATATTTTTACGATTCCAATAAACACATTTTTCCTAAATAGTTATTAAATTTTAAGGATATTGTAAAAAAAAATTTCAATCAATAAATTACAGAGTAAAATTCTAATCACTAATTAACACAGTCTATTTCCAGTCAACCAGTGACCAGTTAAAATTAAACTATTTTGTGAATTATCTTTTTTGTCATTTAGATTTAAAAATCTCCCAAAATTATTAGTTTTCGGTATAGAGAATGCTTAACTCAAATTAAACTTTAAGAAACGTTCTTTTAAATGGTGATATAAAATACAATTAAAGAAAATGGGAAAATGATGTATTTCCGTACTGATGTACCCTATAAAGATTTGTTTAAAATTAAAAAAGTAGTACATCGGTAAACATTTTTGAATAATAATGAAAACCATTTACTCAAAAAAAATGGTTTTCAAATGTTTCTTTTGCACTATACACGTCTTTAAAATCAGTACGGAAAACTTTGATATTGTATTACTTTTTTAGAGAACCTTGTATAATTGGAAAGTATATGTTGCTTCTTTGATTTTTTGAAAAACCATTTAAATTCATGATAAAGTTTTAATCTCAAATTTAACATGCTTTTTAATAGAATGAAATAAAAAAAAAAACATTTTTTACATAACACACGAGAATAAAGTTTGGCCTTATGAACAGTTTTCAATATTATAATAATTATTGCCAGAAATAATCCATTGGTAAATTTGTATACGCGAATGAATTTAAAGGGCGAAGAGACCAATTTGTTGTTAGATCATTCGATATGCCTAAAATGTTTTTAAAAAGAGATTCTAATTCTTTGAACCGCTCTCAAATAGGTAATAATAAATCATTTCGTTGTAAAGGATTCCATTGTAAAGGTTTCCATTGTAAATAATAAGCTCTGAAATCAAGTGTTGAGCCAGTCAAGCATATGTTCCTTATTTAGCATTGTATTTAAAAATTTAACCAACTATTAAAACTTTAGAAAAGAATTTTTTTGTAACATTATAAAAAATGTTAAGTTTCATAAATAAAAATGTCTATTTTATGTGACACATGCACTGCATAGGTTTTGGAATGGCTAATATCCGAGTTATTTGATCATAAAATAAAATAAAAAGGAAACAAATCTCTTGCAAAATCCAAAGTTTGAATGTTGTCTAATATTTCTCTAATTTTTACAGTAATTTTGACTATTAAAGCTAAAAGTAGAGCAAATATATTACTGAAATGAGGTTAAAAATCATAATTACAAATATTTAAAAATAAATGTAGGGACAGTTTGAGAAGTGGTTGGTTTAAATACAAGCTGTAAGACAATTTTTACCCTATGTACATCATATTTTTTATTTTAATTTATGGAGTACCTACCTTAAATATTAATTATAAATGTTATACTGCGTTAGTGACAAACAGTTGGTCAAATAAAAAATAATCAAATTTCTTTATTCTACTACAATGCGTGTTGATTTTCAAGAAAAAAAAATTCTTAAGTTTTATTTGTTTCCTATCTGTGTACATACAGATAAGGAAAGTATAGTAATCATGATTTTTTTCGACCTCAAGTTTTTGACGGATTTTTACGTTTCGGGGGCTCTTGAATCCATTTTAAACTTAAGCTTTAATCCACTCTTCGGTGAACTGATTATATATAATTTTCCTAAAATGGAGCGTATTCGAGAAATTTGAGGAAAAGTGAAAATTTAGAATTTTAAACATTTTGAACTCAAAAACGGATTAAAAAAAAGCCACAAATTATAAATTTAAGCTTCAATCTACTATGCGGTAAGCTGCTTAGATTTTGGGCATAGTTGGAACATCAGGGGGTTACTTTATGAGAGAGTAATTTTCTACTTTATTGAATATATCTGTTATTTACGCTTGAAGAAAAACTTCCTTGATTCAAATTTTTCGGCAAAATTATTTTTTCTTCTATACATAATTTTCGTAAAATGACCCGTATTTGAGAAATTTGAGGATAAATGAAAATTTTGAACATAACTCAAAAGCGGATAAAGAGAAAAACACTAAATATTAAACAAGCTTTAATCTATTTTGTGGTAACCTGATTAGATTTTGGGCATAGTCAGAACATCTGGGGCTACTTTATACAAGGGCATTTTTCTACTCTATT